>JACXGK010001296.1:0-35657 GCA_016801125.1 Novumbra hubbsi | reverse complement strand
AGTAAGCCCACTCCCTTGGCTGAGAAGCAACCCCACACATGTCATGGCATGACACAGGTTTGATGGCAGCGATCAACTTTTCTTCTCCGGACAAGCATTTTCCCAATGCCCCAAACAATGGAAAAGGGGATTCATCAGAGAAAATGACTTTACTCCACCTTTTGCAGAATATCAGTCTGTCTCTGATGTTTTTCCTGGAGAGAATTGGCTTCTTTCCTGCCCTTCTTGACACCAGGCCATCCTCCAAAAGTCTTCGCCTGTGCATGCAGATGCACTCACACCTGCCTGCTGCCATTCCTGAGTGAGCTCTGTACTGGTGGTGCTGCGATCCCACAGCTGAATCAACTTTAGGAGACGGTCCTGGCGCTTGATTGACTTTCTTGGGCACCCTAAAGCCTTCTTCACAACAATTCTCCTTGAAGTCCTTGATGATTCGATAAATGGTACATTTGGGTCCAATCTCCTTGCCTGTGAAGACCTTTTTGTGCCAAGCAACGATGACTGCATGCGTTTCCTTCCAGGTAACCTTGGTTCACAAAGGGAGAACAATGGTTTCAAGCCCCACTATCCTTTTAAAGCTTCCAGTCTGTTATTCTAACTCAATCAGCATGACAGAGTGATCTCCAGCCTCGTCCTCGTCAACACTCGTGTGTTAACGGGAGGATCACTGCCATGACAAGCTGTTCCTTTTGTGACAGGGATGAAGTGGAAATGTTCATTTTAATGGCAAAGAGGGACTTTGCAATTAATTGCAATGAATCTGATCACTCGTCATGCCATTAGGAAGTAAATGCACATTGCCATCATAAAAACTGAGGCAGCAGAAAATGTATACTTGTGTCATTTTTGGCAACAGCTGTATACTGCTGGACTAACTGCAACCACATGCTTACATTAATTCTGAATTCTAGGTGTCACCCATGGTGTACCTGTTAAAACTAGCTGTTCCTGTCAGAACTGGACCAAAATCTTCACCCTACATACACACACACACACACACACAAACAAACAGTTGCACGGTAACAGCTCTTCTAGGAACATGAGGTACGCAGCCAGGAAAGTATAAACAGCGCAGCTATGAAACCATCCAAACAGGAAACAATGTTGAGAACAGTGAACATGACGTGTGGGGCAATGATTTCCTTTCTTTCAGAGTTCCTCTGCTATGCTAAACTCAGAATGAAACAACAGATTACACAACTATGTAGACACATTTACCACCAAACAGACAAATAATCAGATGAAACTTCTTGGATCAGCAAACAACATGCAATTGCAAATCAGGAGTGATGGTTGCAGATAATGGGTGATGTAGATAATGGGCGATGTAGAAATGTCATCAAAAAAAAAAATCTGTTTCCAGCTACAATAGTAATTTTTGGCCGCCAAACATTTTATTTTGTTTGTTTTTATTTGTCACAGATTGGTATATATATATATATTTTTTTTTTTATTTTTGTTTTGTTTTGTTTAGAGCAGAGGCTTTCTTAGGCCTACCACTAACACAAGGGTTATTGCTGTTTGGTAAAGTTTCGGTAAGGAAATGTGAACGTGACATTTAGGTGTGCTGCTGCACCCCCATCTAGTCACGACACAGTACAGACGAATGCAACGCGTGTCACCACTACGACAGGCGAGCGTGTGTGGACTGTCCGTTAATTTCCAGCGCTGTGGCATTAAACCAGTAAAAATTAATACAGCACATTCCAGAGCATCAACACTTGGTACCCTGTACATTTTCTCCAACTCAAGGAGTTACAATTAATTGTTAACTTGTTTTCTTTGACTTGTCTGCAGGTACTTAACCTTGTCTCAGGGAAATACCTAACATAAGGCCTATCATGCATCAATCAGTGACACATGATTTCGGATGATATGTACCCTACATAAGGTTACATTATCATGCATTACCAGCAATGTGTTACAGTTTTTATATAATGTATCATATGTATTGTATGAAACGTTACTAAAACATCATATGCTACAAATTTACAGTCATATGACACGTTTTGAATTAATATAAATGTTATTTATAATAATGTACATAAACCCAGAGACCAGTCTGGGGAACCTGGTAACAGAGTGAAAGAATGCAGTGGGTAGATTGAGATTAATAACTCCTGTTAAAAGATGTTGCTTGTTTTGCTCTGGCGATATTGATACTAAATTATGTCTGTGCATTAACACGTTTGAAATGTTAGCAGCTCTTTTTGTCCAGCAGTGGCGACAACTCGGTTCACCGTTATGGTCTACTGGAAAGCCAACTTGAAGTTTTATTAAAGCTGAGGGTTTATTATTAGTCCACCACCCCTTGCTATTGTACAGAACGTACTGCTCACAAAGCAGTGATATGAGCCAAGTAATAATTAGTAAACATTTACCAGGTGCCTTGAGACACTAACTCACTGCTTGTGTGCCGCCCTCATCATTATTGTGGCCAGGTGTTTATAAATTAGTTGCAGCAACAGTGCCCAGAAAACTGCAGTGAATACGGACTTGGCACCGCCTGGGCTGCACGGCGAACCGGGTAGTCTTGTTTCCTTGCACTAATCTGTGTTAGGTCAATGCCTGCCAGCTCAATTGGGGTTGGCACCATCTCACTAAATTTAAAATCATGACATTTGGAGGGGTGAAGGTGAAAGGCCTTTATACGAAATGTGGCCTCTACCGTAACAGATTTTCAGCCGAAGTCTTGCAAAGTTTGCATTTTCAATAACTATGTTTCATATTACATTTTTATGTCTCGTCGAAGCTATACAAACATGTATTTCCTAAATCTTAGTAAATCTAAATCTGGATAGTGCACATTCACTCCTTTTCACTAAAAAAATTCCAGAATACACCCCACAGCCGATTAACATTTTTTACATCTTAGTGATTTAGTAGACGCTCTAATCCAGATACAGTAAGTGTATTCCTCTTAAGGTGACATGGAAAACAAACATATGACCATCAAAGCAAATACGCTTTCCTTCATCGAAGCCATTAGTTGGGAGTTTCAAAACTCCCTGAAAATATCTTTATCCTCCCACTACTTTCAAATCCATTAATGTATACGGTTTTCTATAATTCCGTGTGACTGACTCACCTGGTTTAGGTAATCCAGTGTGCAGTAAGAGAAGCAGGAGGCATGGGACTCCAGGCCATGCCATTACTCACCGACATGCACCTAGGAAAAACAGTGACACACACACATCAATTTAGCTGCAGCTGTAGAAAATGTTTCAAACGCGAACACACACATTTACACCCGTACAAACAAACACGTGAGCTGAGAAAAGTCACCAGAACGTTTTTAGGTGAACATGGGTTTCTCGAGTACAATACACGTTCCGCACCCACTCTTTTGTATTATGTCTTGAACTACTAGTTGTCAAGGTATTGATATGATCGTGTGGGAAAATAAATCTTCCCGGATTTCCTATCTAACTATATTTTGTTTGTAATGTTTTACGTGGTCACAGAACTTTGAAGTAACGCTATACATACTTGGAATAAGTGTCGCACATCACTGGCTGGCTTCCTTGTTAGGTGCTTCTTTCTCTGCGTCCTAGGCAATTCCTTTATGTCGATCTAAGTCGCTTGACATGTGAAAAGCATGTCAAAAACAAAACAAAAAAGCGTTGTAATCATTCCTTTAAACCACGCTCCCGCCTCTCATCCTCAAAGTGAAAAGAGAAATGGATCAGGGAATTTCTATGACGAAATGCGACCAATAATGCAGTGCGAAAAGTGTGACCCGCCTACTTTATTTTACCGGAATCTTTCTCGCTTCTTTTTACTGTAATTGAGCGTTGTAATGAATGTGCAAGACTCCAGAAGTGAGTTTTTTTTAAGTAACCACGTAGTCAAAGATGCAGGTACGTTATGTATATCATGACCTGGTTCCCCATAACAACCAACAATTATTTTATGTTTATAGGTTTTCTAACGTTGTTGCTATACTATAACTTAAAACTATTAAAACGTTTCTCTAAACGCACACCATATTGATTAAAACACAGACATTACACAAAACATTAATAAAAAAATAAAATAATTCTTATCAAAGGAGCACTGTGTAGAATCCTGCCTCTAAACAATAACACAGCTTGTCCCCTTGTCTTCCCCAGCCAAATATGACCAGTATTTAAGGCCTACTTGCTCGTCCATGGTGTTACAGGGTGATTAGGATCGTACTGCGTGTCTAAACCAAGTAAAGGGAGATTCCACCATTACGCCACCATCACCCCACCATCACCCCACCATCACCCCACCAACACCCAACCATCACCCCACCATCACGCCACCATCACCGCACCATCCCGCCACCATCACCCCACCATCACGCCACCATCACCCCACCAACACCCCACCATCACGCCACCATCACGTCATCAATATTTCCAAACAGTGTCTTGTGGGGTGGATCCCAGAGGATTGTGATACAATAGTGAGCAAGGATCTGCCCAGGGATTAGCATAATGGGAAGTCCTAATATCAATGTAGAACCATATTGTATGAAAGCGTGTCTGATCCGTGGAAGCCGGTTGCTCTGCTGACCAGCATGGTTCTATGACCTTAATAAAGTCTATTGTTGAACTCACAAACCCCTGAGTTGTTTCACCTTTTTTTTGCGTGAAAGGTCTTTACGGACGGTTGTAGAGATTGTGGTGGACAGTTCGGTATTGACGACGTCTACCTGCAAACCAAGGGAAGCGACGACTACCTTCAGATCAGGAAGAGACGGGTTCAGCAGACTGTATATGCGAGTGTGTGTTATTAAGTGTGTGAGAGGGGTTTGATTGCCAAGAGGTGTGTGTGTGTAAATAGAATTATTGTGTGTGTGTGCCCCCATCAGCTTTATTGCCAAGTAGGTTTACCCATACAAGGAATTTGCTGTGGTGTGTTGGTGCATGAACCACATGGATACAGCTCCAAAGAGATTGGTGGTCTGAACGGGTGGGGTTCACAGTGTTGATCTCCATGGAAATGCTCTTTGTGTATCAAAGAGGGCTGGACCTAGGGACGTTTTTTACACCTCATATGATAATGTCTTCCCACGTGGTGCGACAGGAGGAGGACGGCTCTGTAAGGGTTAAAGAGTGTTAGACCTAAATAGTAACTTCCTTCTGTGGACCTGGTAGGAGTTAGAGGACCAGCAGGCTGTGAGGGTGACTCTGTGTGCGAAAGACAAAGTGTGAGTGGGAGGCGAATTCCTGTATGTTTGTAAGAAAGTGTGTGTAGAAGGAGATTCCTTGGGAGTGATTCACACAGCGTGTACATAGAAAAGATTGAACAGAGAAGGGAAACAGAGGGTGTGGAGACATGAAGGTTTTATCGTTATATTGGCTGAGTTTGACTGAGTCCAGTTAAAGGACAGAGAGAGGATCTCAGAAACAACAGTTAATATCTGCTCTCCCAGAGAAGGGAGGCGATGTTCGGCAGGAAAGATAGATGAGACAGCCATTGGCTGCTGTCCCAGAAAGGTAAGAGAACTTCCTAGAAGAAATGGGGTTTAGCACTTAGCATTCTGATCTAAATCATAGAGTACTGAGAGACAGGCACGCCATTTACTTACAGGATAAAGGTGTGTTGGATAACATAACAGCAATACCCAGATCTGTGGGTATTACAATTTATAACAATTTAGAACAAGTTATCAGAACTTAGTTTTTTGCACATTGTTTTCCCATTCCAGTGAGGACTCTCCACAGAGGGGAGAGGGGTAAATTGCTATTTGAACATTGACAGATCACTTTCATTGTGTTGGTGCTAAATATCTTTTCATTAGAGGAGTCACAAATAGTAAATGCTTGTCCCTGGGTGTCGCTGGTGTTTGTTTGGAAGACAAGCCCCTCTGAGCAGGCAGCGTGCACACGGGACAGCTCAGTGGCAGCTCGCCAAAGAATCCAATGAGTTATATTTGCTAAGCACCAGTTGGGGGGGGGGGGGGGGGGGGTTACTAAATATGGGGTTTGTTAATATAATGTTATGACCACTGCATATAAAGCTACACCCACGGATGTTGCGTCCTGGTTTGATGTATATTTTTAATGCTAGATGTACGGGTATGACGTCATTGCGTTAGGCGCTAGGTGTCATGTATGGGTATGACATCATTACGCTGAGGAGTGTCATACTAGAGGAGTAAAGTAACTTTTCAAACTTTTATTACATCTTTTGTCAAGATTCTTGTCATCTTTTATCAAGATGTAACACCAGGATCAGGCAGATCAAGCATAGATATAGAGAGCAAGTGTATTTGCTTTGACTACATGTTGAAAAAGCAATCTAGTCTGATTATACATGTGCAATCAAGTACTTTTTTCCCCCAGACCATTTGCAGCAACTGAAATACTATTTAATTGTACTTTGTTTCAGGATTAAAATTTTTTATGAACATATATCTGAAATATATTAATCTAAAGACCAAAGTGCCTCTCCAAACAGTTTGACATGTTTGGGTTACCGTCAAGCATGAGGCAACGATGGTTTAGAAATCTGCTGAGTGCAACTACTTCAGTGTCAGCTAGTGGGTACAAGAAGACTTTCTGCGCAACCTGTCCGATCATGTCTACGTCTTTACAACCCTTCCCTTAACCAGGAAGTCAATGTGAGCCTTCAGGTCAGAGGAAATGCAGCTCACGTTGTCTTATCCTCAGAGGCGCCCGCCTCTCACAGCATTAGCGGATGGTTACAAGAAGGCTAATAGGTATCCTCATCAACCAAAATAATGTACAGAGAAGATCTATGTCCGCTTTTGTCCATGAACGTTACAGGGTCTTCAAAATGATTAAACAAAAGCATAAACGGCGAGAGGGCTTCTATTTCTTCCTCAAGAGTAGAGGCCTCTCTGTGCATTTGCACATCAAAATAAATGGATGCATTTAGTGACAGGCAGTGGTGCCTGGACTTAAAAATACTTGTATTGAAAATTGTATTTACCTCTACATCTCTTTTTGCTTCTTTTTTAAGCCGTTTTCTATGGCTATGACATCCTAGAATGTTATAAAATTACCAAATGGAAGGGAAATAATAGAATGAATCTGTCATATTCAGCTCAAATAATTGTATTACATTTACCAGAATAGCAACAATCTTTAAAGTTTCTCTTTTGGTTTATAAAAAATACTTTACCACAACGTTCCGAGAGACTCGTTGGGAAAACACAGCAAAAGTCAGAATGTATTGCAAATCAAATCTTTATTCAGATTCCAAAATTAAAACAGTCTTTACATAGTTTCTAAATAGCCCCCCAGGAATGATAACGTTCAGTGAACCAATAGTACCGACCGCTGGGGAAGACTATTAACAACATGTAAGGGGGGAGATCGGGAGAGAAAGAGACAGAGACCAAAAAAGTGGGAGATGGGGAAGCAGGGTGAAAAGAATAAGATACAGGGGAGAGAACAGGTGTTTGTGTGAAGGAAACACTGGTAGTTTATTCTCAACAGAGAGAGCTGATTTCTCCCTTGCTACAGCCCCACTTGCAGCAGGCATTGGAAAGGCCCACCACAACATCACGGCCTTTGCGGTCAGATGTACGAAGGGCCTCCAGCACCTCCTCTGACATGAGGGAACGGGCGGGTCTGCTGAACACCTCACTCTCCTGTCCTCCCTCTCTGGACCAGCCAGGCACCACAAAACTGGAGGTTTGTTGGAAGGGATTCGCAGGGATCTGGGCGTCAGCATTCCAGCCTTCGGATGAGTCCTCGTCCGCTGAAATGCAGTGGAGAGTAGGATTAGTTCACATATTGACTGATGCTTGGTATTGGTTGGTATTTAAAAATAAACAGCCTTTTCTTTGGAATAACGTATGCAAATTAGTTCACACATTGCAGCATACATACATTTTCACAATAAATAAAAATATGCAATATGAATATGACTCTACTGATTTATAGTCATAGGCGCCCAACAGATGAAGCCAAAATTAAAAAACCAATATAGGGACAGTGTTTCCAATTCAACATTAAGCATTGTAGCAGTAAAATGATATTTTCACACAGAACCACATCAAATACATCCAGAAATGTCACCACTGCCCGTCTTTATGGGTACAACATAGCTGCTAAATTGTGTTGTACAATTTAGATGTTTTTAAATGTTGGATGCCTATTTCCTTTTTTCAAGCAGACAATGAATTTGAAAGTACCACACAACCATCAAACAACCACAGCTTAATTAAATCAGGAGCATCTCAGCTGGTCAGTGTGCACAATTGAGAAACACATAACGCAGACAGAAAGCTTTTCGAGCCAGCATGCCTCACCTGAATTCCCAAGTGACCGTCTCCAGCGAGATCCACCACAGGTGAAGATGACGGCCCGGATGAATTCCCGACCACAGAGCTTTACTCCATATGTGGGACCCTCCATTGCCTGCATGCCAGCCACCAGCAGACACACAGCTAACGCCGATGCTTTCCACATAACGTCCCGGGAGGTCAAAGAACAAGAAAGCGGAACAGGTGTTTCTCTCTGTCTTTAGTGGTGAATATTGTGTGACTTGCTCAGTGTCCCGGGTTGCTTTATAAAGGGGTCCCTCAGCCACATGAGGAAGGTGAGGGACCAGCACACACACACAGGCCCTCTACTTAGGAGTCATAGATTGAAGGAAAAGATAGTCTGGAGACCTTTAGCGAGACCAACCACAGACCAAAGGTGGTATAATTATCCAGTACTGCCCCAAGGCCTATGGCGTCAGACTTCGTTCTAATCAGATTTAGAAAAAAGGACAGGTTGATGACAAGCATGTTTAATTGGGAATTCATCTCCTACTATCCATTTCTGTGGTCATCCTTTGCCTCAAAACCACTTATATACCACATATTTCTGCTCACACAAAACAGCGTTAAGACATCATATTCAAATGATTTAGCTTGTCACATTGTTAAATGTACCTTTTAATTTGATCTAATTTAGCGTCAATTAGGAGAGATAAAAGGAAAAATGCATTTATTGGGCAAATGTCATTTAAAAACGATTACATAAAAAAGATTGCATAATTGTACCTATTGTAGTTTGCCATTAATTTTTTTATTAAGGGGGTTGAAAGGGAATAAAAATACATGGTGTGAAAGCTGTGGATGACATGGTGTTATAAGGACGGTTGTAGAGATTTCCAGATTGGAAATGTTGCTAGCACACCAGGGTGTTTCACTTATGATAACTAGCATGATAACTAGCATGGGATCGTTATCACAGAGGGTCAGGACAGCCATTTAACACCAGAGGGGAACTCACCCTTTCGACATTTACTATAATTTAGCTCACAGGCACCCAAGCTGCCACAAGGAGTGTCTTAGATGCTACGAGGCAACGCAACCCCTTGCATGACACAGCACACTGCGAATCAATGGCTTTTGTTCCACTTTGATTTTTATTTTACATATCTATATAAAGATACATACAGTATTCTATATAAATACAAAGATATTGACATAACATAGTATTTCAAGATGATGTGTATGTCTGAGAATTATCAAAATGCATTTAAACATAACATGGCAAAATTAAGTATAGGAACAAAAGCCCCTCTTTCAAAATGTTGATACATTGCATAAAATGCATATTGTTGACTTTGTTTCACAACATGTCCAATAATGTCAAAGTGAAATTTACTTTTGTAGAATGTTAGAAATGTATATAAAATGTGTTTTGAGTTAAACTGTAAGGAATACATGTAAAGTCTATTTTTTTTTGTCTATTAAAATAACATTCGAATTTTTAGAAGTACAGTTTAGACTGTTAGTGTTGTAAATTGCTGATTTGTAGGAATGTAATTGCTGAAACAGAGACCCATTATAAGGCACCAACACTCCTGTGTTCCAATGGCACGTTGTTTTCCGTTGCTAATCCAAGTTTATCATTTTAAAAGGGCTAATTGTTCATTAGAAAGCCCTTTTGCGATTATGTTAGCATGTTAGCACAACTTTAGTATAAAGTACTCGTAAAGCGTCATAGTGACAAGAATATGTTTGTTTTAACACAAATACCCAGATTGGTACATATAGGACGCATTAGTAGTACTAAATAACTTATTAGTAGTAAATATAGAATTTATTAGTGGTACATATATAATCTTTAAGTAAGACTCAATTGCTCACCTGTACAACGTTGTCTTTTTTTGTGCTGTCCCTGACCAATTACAGTTGATCTGAATAATTTATTCTCTCATGACTGGTGTGAGGCTACAAGTGTGGAGTTCACAGACAGAATGAGGCAGAGCTGCTGACATTTTCAAAGGCAGATAACATGGAAGTAATCATCGTCAAAACAAAGGCTGGCACCCTATCTGTGCCACCACATAGTCCCATAGGTCCCCCATTTCGGAAGTGACAATAGAATTATGAATTTGAAATGAATACATTGATAACAATTCAAACAGCATGGTATTTCAGGGGGACTCATTTCCACATTGTCTATTTGTGACCTGGTGAGGTTAAGAGAGTAAAATTGATGGCAACTTGACACATAGCTTTTGTCATAGTTTTTGAGCAGTATGTTAGTATGTTAGTTTGTATATCTGTGGAAGTGTGTGTATGTTTGTGTTTGTGTGTTTGTTATTGATATGTGTTTGTGTGTGTGTAAGAGAGAGTAAGTCAGGCAACTGAAAACCATTGTTTAAATACTCACTTACACTCTGTGTTCATATAAAACAGTGTTTTCTTCTTTTGGTAACCTATTGTTTTGTCATGGCTGTTAATTAAACTTTGTGGAAATGTATTCATTTTAACATACTTGATTGGTTAAAAAAATTATGTGGTTTGAATTCTGTCCAAACATGAAGAGTGGGGGCCAGAAAAATTCAGTTATTCCATTTACACATGGGAAGAATTGTGTACTTTATCCATCAATTATTGGATGATGTTTGATGTTAATTAATATTTTATTGTATGGGTAGTAAAGGATATGGCTGACATTCTTCTGATGGTTGTGTTTTTCTTTATAAGTGAGCATGTTTTCTGCCCTGTGCAGCAGATCCAAAGACAGATTTAAGGTATGTTGAGCCAGATCATTTGCTGGTGATCCAGGTGTGGGTGGACTGAATCAGTCTAGAAGGAATTTGTTGGTTGGCTGGCAGGGTTACTTCATAACCATGGAGCTCATTAACATTACAATAATGTTTGGGAGACATATCGAGACATAACTTAACATGTTTTCGGAGAAATATCGCTACATTTTTTATTGTGCCTCCCCGGAGGTTTTCAAATGTGAAGACAACATTGTCTAAACTGTATCAAGTTACACATCCCCCTATTTCCCCCAATTTACGGCCTCAAAACTACGTGGCATGTCTCAAACATACCAGGGTAAACATCAAACACTATGGAAAAGATCATGCAAACTAAGACATGTCTAACTAGCTTTTTATTTTATCTCTTGTTTTGTAAATAGTATTGTACTGGTATTGTAAGATAGTACAACAGGCACTAGTCCTACTCAACAGGGTTTTTGGGGTCGTTTTTTGGTCAAGTGATTGATGAAGGTCCAATTAAATTGTTCTACCATTCTAAGACCTTGTGGATAATAGGGGTTGATACTAGTCTTTTTAACTGTCAAGCTGATGCCCTTTTTTTTGTGTGCAAACTCTCTGGAATACCATGTCACCTGAAGGTTGTAGAAAGCCACTAGCACAGGTAGAAGTAGGGCGTGTAAAGGACATTTGGAAAGCAAGAGGCAGGGATACCATTTCTGAAAACCTAGACTAAATGCAAAGTGATGTTGCAGCGCATGTAATTAATTAATCACATTTTGACTTTGTTCCTCGAAACATAACTCAAAGCTCTCCCTGTTTTTTAACAAGTTGCACATATCGAGTGTACCCTCCAGAATCTACAAACATGCCTACACCTCTACCTGGTGTCACTACTAAATAGTGAACAAAACAAGTTGATTGACAGTAAAATAATCACATTTCTGTCCTGGACATGGAATTCGCCTATGTTGAACAATGTATTTCATGTTCGTGATTGGCATTGGTTTTGCACAAATGAAATGAATTGATTTGAATCGACAAATCCTGTTATCCTATAGCTTTAAGACATGTTGTGAGTCGTTTGCCAATCAGCTTGAAGGAGTGGGAGGGAGGAAAGCAGGTGGGTAGCAACAGTTGCCCCGGTGAGGACGAAGCGCTATAGCCACGGTAGCCCTGGCGACAAGAACCCAGCAACGAGAATCAACAACAACAGCCTGAATCCTAGAAAACATTTTTTAAACAAAAATACCGGTGGGAAATTCACTCGGAATCAGAGGTGAAACAAAATTCTAGATAGATTACGTGTACTTCTAACATTTCAAATGAAAAAATATTTTGGATGCTGCTGGTGTTTTTTCGCCTGTTGTTTCAGACAGTAGCCATTTATAGCAAACTGGTTGCCAGTGTAGTTAGCTAGCTAACAATACCGTCATGATAACTAATAATCAGTAACCCTTGTGTATATCACGTAACCTGTTTGTATCATCAAACGCATAGTGAATGGTGTCCGTGTATTATAGCTAACCTTATAGCTAGCTACCTGACATGACGCTAGCCAGCCTCAGTAAATAAATACCCGAGCGGTTGTTATGGCGATGTCAAATGCACGATAGGGGTACAAAATGGCGGGTGTTATAGATGTCGCTTGGTGACCAGTTGGAAGCTTATGTTAAGGTTAGCTTGCATTGGCTAGCTACATGGAATACAACACTAACCTGTGTTAAATTGATGATGAGGGAAGTAGCTAGCGCATAACCGCGTACTTGGTTTGCTTTCTCCTGCCAGTAAGAATGTTTTATATATAGATAGCTAACATTGGCTATAGCTTGACGTTCTTACTTGCAGCTGATAAGCATGTTTCATACAAAAATAAAAGCTGCTTTGTCATTTTCTGAGAAAACTACCCAAGCATATGCGCCAGATACTTTCGTTTCCAAGCTCGAGCTAAGGCCACGAACTAGAGCAAGGTGGCACTGAATGGGTGGGAAGTCATGTCAAGCCACACATAGATAGAAATATCTAATCTGCTAATACGTATAATTATAACGTTTGTTCTGCATGGGCAGCACCACTGACCCCAATCTGTCAATTTCCGTATTCAGTGTCCCAAACCAGGCTTCAGGAGGTCTCAGCCAATGACCAACTAATTACTAAGGAAAGGTCAGCCAATAAAATTTGAAGTCGATTCAATGTCACTACATTAAAATGGTAGATGTTGATATGTATGCTTGAACGTATTTCCCCGCGAGTTATGACATCTATGAGTAGGCATTGATCTGAACCCAAAATGTTATGACCTCTATATTAACCGTGTTTATCGCAAACCGGAATTTGCATAATGTAAATAGATTACTGATATTTATAATGTGGTGAGGGGAAAAAGCTTCTAGCATGTAGTTGTCACTTTAGAGATGGATATGATTTAATTAATGGTGAGGGGTGTGGGGTAAGGGGTGAAGGCTATCTTCTGTACTCAAATTTCAGTCATAAGAGATGGGTTGGAAATGTGCGTAAGTCCATGTTCCGGCTGTGGTCATTTAGAACCACATATCAGTGTTGTGAGGCTTTTGGCCCTCACAGAATGCGCAGTCAAAAGTTTCCCACGGATATAGAATGTTTTAGTAAGACTCATTAAATAATTGTCTGCAATGTTTTATTAATGCTAAAAAAGTATAGTGTATTTAAAAAAATAATAATTCCATAGAACATTAATTGGGGCCTTTCAGGTGGCAAAGTGGTCTAAGGGGCTCCTTAATAGCTCCAGGCCGACCATAACAGATTAGCTTTGAGCCTTGACAGTGAGGATAGCTGACAAATGGCTGGTAAGCACCATTGGCAATCCAAATTGGCCAGCATCACTTGTTATGTGTTTTGTTGACAACTGATGTAGACTAACTGTAAAATTCATGTTATGCTTATCATTGCCCTGTTTATTTTGATAGGGGCATCTTACCCCACCCTCTTTTGAGTCTGTGATCATCTCCTTTACTTTGATAGTTTGAGGCCTACAAAATGTGATAAGTGTCACAGCTAGTGTAATGTTATTCAATCTTAGTCATGTTGCCTGTTTATGGCTTGTTGGAAGTCTGTTGTGATATCTATCACATTTTTGTCTTGTTCCTTAAAAGCAGCTGCTCTTGACCTTTATTTTAGTCTGGATGTTGCCTTCAATAAGGGAAGTAAGACTTCTAGGTAGTATGTGTAGAAATGGTTGGTTTGTCAACTAAAACCTTTACATATGAATGACAGTGATGGCTTATGTGAACTTCAATGTTACTGGATGAATTCCATAACGTAATCTAGTATGTGTTTGCGAAACCATCTTGCACATTAGCATCTGCTTCTGACCACTTCCTTGAAGCGGTCTATCACATTTTTGTCTTGTTCCTTAAAAGCAGCTGCTCTTGACCTTTATTTTAGTCTGGATGTTGCCTTCAATAAGGGAAGTAAGACTTCTAGTTAGTATGTGTAGATATGGTTGGTTTGTCAACTATAACCTTTACATATGAATGACAGTGATGGCTTATGTGAACTTCAATGTTACTGGATGAATTCCATAACGTAATCTAGTATGTGTTTGCGAAACCATCTTGCACATTAGCATCTGCTTCTGACCACTTCCTTGAAGCGCACCGCTTGTACTTCCTGTTTTGAGTTTTTGCTTGTAGGAAGAAAAGGAGAATCGAGTTGTGCTCAAATTTAACAAATAGGGTCTGGGAGGGCAGTGTATCTATTTTGGTGAATAGAATAAAATAGAGCCAGTGTTTTGTCACACAGTTTACATGTTGGTAAACAACATGGATTTCAGCCTCTCTGCTTGGTTATTTTCCTTGTTCACCACAACAACTTTACTAGGGTATTCTGGCTTTGTCTATATATTGAATGGACAACTTATGGTGTCGGATGGGTACTTTTTAACTTGTCTGCATCTAATAAAAGAAAATATTCCTAAACTCCAGGCTAATCAGCAATCATGGCATGCAATGAGATGCTATTTTCATACATAATTCATACAAGTAGTTCCAGTCCATATTACTTTTATTATTATTATGTGTTAATTAATGAAAAGTGTGTCATCAATAACTTTATTTGGGCAGAAGAGTAGCGTGGATGTAGGCTTTATGTAATTGTTTGAAATAAGTATAGACAGAATTTCAAAAACAATTTGATTATAATGTCTTATTATTACTTTTTTATTTAGATTTAGTTTAATTGATTCATTTCATGCAGTCACATGGAGACATTTCCAACCTATCGTTGGGTAATCTGTCCATGGAATTAGTCCACTGGGCCTCCAGGGGAGTTACTGTAGAGAATCTACCGCCTGAAAATATGCCTCAAACATATTATTATTATGTTGATATCGTGCATGGTCAGTCCTTCATTAGTTGCTCTGTCTATGCATTTCACACTTGTTAGCTTTTTACATGGGCACATTAATGCTTTGTTATTATTCTAACAGCCCCTTTAAGATTAGGTGAGGCCAGTTAGTACAGCCAACACACCTAGTACAGCAAAGTATGCACACCAATGCACAACTAACAACTGTAAGTTACTTTGTATAAGTACGTGTGTTGTTAAATAGAATTTTGAAAGCGTTTTCTGGAGTTACTAAAACGTTTTCGTTTTTATGGATGGCCTTTCAATTTGTGTAGTGAATTAGCTCGGTAGGGTCACAATGGAATTGTAAATGCCAGATATCGATGGGCAACATACACTAAAGAGTTAGTTACGTGTTTAACTGGCACAGAGATCTCTCAGCCCAAAAAAAATAATCAAAATAAAATGTGTGTGCCGTCAGTGTCCAGCGTCCCAGCTGGAGTGATGGCCACGACAGGCTACGCGGGGGAGTTGCAGCCAACCACCCAGCCCCAAGGCACCGCAGGCGGGATGGGGGCCGTGTCCGGACCGTCCTCCACCCCAGCCTCCGCTGCCACACACACCGTGGTGGCTCCTCTGCAGCAGTTCCTGGGTGAACTGCAGACCACAGTGGTGACGCCTACTATCGCTGCAGCAGGGCAAACCACACCCCCTGTACAAGCCACTCCTACGGTGGCGCAGAAGACCGTTGCAGGTATTGTGTCCGACCGTACCGTTACCGTCTGAATGTAGTATTTATTGACTGTGACGTATGAAATGCAGATTTGTATAGTTCTATGGATATGTATTTAGGTATTCTTACATAATTGTCGCCATGTCTTCAGGTGTCGATTCAGCTGCTTATGACTATGTGTATCATGTATTAATGCTGCATGCATTGCCAAGGGGATTCAAGGGGATTTTCACAATTGTATATGGTAAAGAAATGTCCATTACCCTCTTGGTTAATAATACATAATCCTTAGTGTCTGTATCAGTTGTCCAGGCAGCACCCACACAAGCTCCACCCCCCCAGACCCAGTATGTGACGGCTGAGATCCGAGGTTCCCCATCACAAGTCAACAACGCCCAGAACACCCCCCAGTATATAGTAGTCACCGTCACAGGTACCATTTCTGCTTCATGTTAAGTAGTACTAACCATTGTGGTCTATTGCTTTATGTCTACTGAGAGTGCAAATCATTATCATTTTACAATAAATAACAGTAAGAGCACCCCTTTCAAACTGACCTACGACCTCTGTGGCCTGATTCTCAGCACTAACAACATTTATTTGATGTTGCATCAGCTCTCGTGATCGCTACATTATTGGGTAAAAGGCTACTTTCGGGAGAGAGGTCTGTGTACATTTCCCTTTAGATTTTGATTGTTTTGCAGATTAATTTAGTAGAGGAAGTAATACCTCTCACAGCTATCTATCTCTGCTTTGATGTAGGCAAGCTGTTTAACCGCAGATTCAAGATTTTCACAGTTCTAATAAAATATAGATGAAGAAAATAACCTGCAATGAGTGGAATGACTGTCCCCTGTGAACTATCTACACCCCTGTTTCCAAAAACATTGGGACTCTGTGTAAAATGTAAAGAAGAACAGAATGCAATGATGTGCAAATCATTTAAAGCCAGTATTCAATAGTAAATAGTACAAAGAAATCATATTAAATGTCGAAACGGAGAAATGTCATTGTTTCCTGGAAAATATATGCCCACTTTGAATTTGATGCCGGCAACATGTTTCAAAAAAACATCTGATATGTTGTCTTGGTACCATTTTCAATTAAATATAGGGATAAATGACTTGCGCATCATTGCGTTCTGTTTCCACTAGCAAACGTCGTGACACAGTGTCCCAACATGTTTGTATATTAACAACCCTTCTCCCCACCAAATCCCCCTTCTCATCCTGGTCTACAGAGGGCTCTCTCCAGTCCAGTGACTCGGTGTCTGACTCCAGCCCTCCTCCAGCGGTCCTACAGCAGACTGGGGTTCCCACACAGGTGGTCCAGCAGGTGCAAGCAGCACAGCAGGTAGAACCCCCTCCGCCATCCACACTGGCGTCACGTTTGTTAGGCGTCAAACTGAGACGTACAGGATAAAACAGACAGTACCTTATCCTGTACTTGTCCAATCAGAAACGTTGGTTTCACTTCTTTCTTGCGTGGCTTAGTAAGAATATATGAACCTGCTAGTAGACACAGTATTTTAAACCCCACCAAAAGGAAATATTTACACAGAAATTTGTGATTAAATATTTAAATGAGCTAATCAGTCATTCCATTACTTTTCGGTATTGTGCAAAAAGCTTTTAGTGGAAAACTGATTGTTCTAGTTGTTTGTAAAAACACTATATAACATGAAAATAAACGTTAAATAATGAAAACAGTAAAAAGGAAGATGAATATCTAGTTTTAGCTTACTGTTGTAGCTTTTATTCTACACAGTTTACAAAATCCACAGTTTAGAGAAGGTATAAATGGATACACACACATTGCAGTGAAAGTAGGGGAAAGCATACTGGTAAAACAAATATTTAGACAATAGGAAGTACCATAGCTATGTAATAATTCCCCGATTCATGTTTTTGAATATTTTGCAGGTGCCTGAACCACAACAAATGTGGATATATTTTCCTTTATTTAAGGAAAAACACTCCAGTTTGAATTATTACAGTTATTAACACCAGGCAGAAAGTGTGAAAACATTAAGAGGAACATACGCTTTTACATAATTAATGATTGCAACATCTTCGAGCTGACTCACTCGCTGCCCCCTCACCTGGTGACCCAAGTCAGCTTTGCAGGAGCAAGATATTGTTCATTCCTCACCACACCCATGTTGAGCATGTACCAGAGGGACATTGGTGTAGTTACCAGACATGTTGGTGGCTCAGTTATTCCTACACTGTAAATGTACGTTGTGTGGGGTTTGTGTCCGCAGAGGTCGGTGGTGCAGGCCACGTCTCAGATCACAACCAAGACTGAACCGGGCACCTCCCAGCTAAGTGTCACCAACCTGCAGCCTGTCCACCTCACTCAGGAGGTGAGACAAAAACAAAAGAAATGATCTGGCAAGCGCTGTAATGCGCTGTGTTGCGAATTCCTCTAATTCAGAACGCAAATGAAACCTTGAGGCGTTTTCCCCCCTGTTTCTTCAAGAGTCCTGATAGCAGACACAGAGTGAGGGATGAGACAGACACAGGGAGACACAGAGTGAGGGATGAGACAGACACAGGCAGACACAGAGTGAGGGATGAGACAGACACAGGCAGACACAGAGTGAGGGATGAGACAGACACAGGCAGACACAGAGTGAGGGATGAGACAGACACAGGGAGACACAGAGTGAGGGATGAGACAGACACAGGGAGACACAGAGTGAGGGATGAGACAGACACAGACAGACACAGAGTGAGGGATGAGACAGACACAGGGAGACACAGACTGGTAGAAGAGGAGTGGACAGCAGAGGAGGGCCGGACAGACATACCGTTGTTTGTATGGGAACAGACAGACAGACAGTTGTTTGTATGGGAACAGACAGACAGACACACAGCCATGCAGCCAGATGGAGACGGCCTTCAGGAGTACCCCTCCTATATCCCCCTCTCCCTGAACCTCCCTTTGTCAGTGGTCTCTCTGGGCTGGGAGGGGATGGAGATGGAAGGGTACCCTGCAGCGGTCACCACAGCCCAGGGATTGCCTCTCCTGATGGATGCAGCCTCCGCATATAGAGTAGGTTACTAGTGAAGTTCAAATTCCACCACCAACTCTGTAATAAATGCACACAATGAAATATCATGAACTGCTACACCCATGGGTCTGCGTTCTGCAGGCATTGCAGAATAAAAAAAAAAGTACAAGTTGGGGGATGACATCAGGGTGGAATTGATTAAGTATAAGGTGTGGAGGACATCAGGGTGGAATTGATTAAGTATAAGGTGTGGAGGACATCAGGGTGGAATTGCTAGTAGGGTTGTTAAGGGGAATAAAGTAACATAATGGGAATGGGAGCATTTTCCAAGTCAAGGCCATTTCCCATTAAAGGCATGATGGTTTGGTATTCCACATTGTTGACCACCACAGTTAAAATGTTTGAACACACTTCAAAGCAATTTCCAGGATGATTAGTGACAGTGTGTGCGTGTGTGTGTGTGTGCGTGCCCCAGGTCCAGCAGCAGCTCCAGCAGGTTCCAGTGCAGCATGTGTACACCAACCAGGTGCAGTATGTGGAAGCGGGAGACGCCAGCTATTCCACAAGCACCATGTAAGCCCCCCCAACACTGACCCAACTTCAGCACGTGCGGTTAGTGAGGCAGTGTCCTGTCAGTCTGGGTTGGACCACCCAGTGTGGTGTGTGCCGTCTCTCTCACCCCCGAGGGCATCGTCACAGACGTGGGCCTGCTGTGGTGGTGCAGCCTTTAGGACACTAGTTAAAATGCCCAATATGACTCTCCCTCCCTCCCCCGCCTCCCTCCAGTCGTTCAGGCAGCAGCTTCTCCTACACCGACGCCCCCCTGTACTCCCAGACCAGCGGCACCCCGTACTACGAAGCGCCTCCCGCCTCCGACTCGCAGGTCACCGCCACCGGCGCCCCCCTGACTGTCTCCTTGACGACAAGCTCCTCCGGCACCGTGTCCATGTTCGTGGCGGGCACGGGTCAGATCGTGGCCAACCCCGCCGCCACGACTGCGGGCGGAGCCACCGCGGTGGCGACTGGGGGAGCAGCCAACGGGGCCGGGGAGGGGGCGGGAGCTAATGGCGGCGGGGGGGGCAGCTATGTGATCCAGGGGGGGTACATGCTGGGCGGCAACGGGGGCAACAGCAGCCAGGGGGGCTACGGGCACAACGCCCGCTCCTCCCCCGCCACCGTGAGCGTCACCGAGGGAGAGGAGAGCGGAGGCGTGCCGTCGGCGGACAAAAAGGTACGGGGAGACGCTGAGCGCCGGGACCGTTCCCTCCTGACCCCCCCCCTACACGTTGGGTTAGGTGTGTGTCGCGTTGTAATCGGCCTGGCCCGAGGTGTGTGTCGCGTTGTAATCGGCCTGGCCCGAGGTGTGTGTCGCGTTGTAATCGGCCTGGCCCGAGGTGTGTGTCGCGTTGTAATCGGCCTGGCCCGAGGTGTGTGTCGCGTTGTAATCGGCCTGGCCCGAGGTGTGTGTCGCGTTGTAATCGGCCTGGCCCGAGGTGTGTGTGCGTTCTGACCCACCGAGCCGCCTCGCCCCGTCTGTCCCGTCTCTCCCTGCCAGGTGCAGTGGCTGCTGGACAACTACGAGACGGCGGAGGGCGTCAGTTTGCCCCGCTCCACCCTCTACTGCCACTACCTGCTGCACTGCCAGGAGCAGAAACTGGAGCCCGTGAACGCCGCCTCCTTTGGGAAGCTGATCAGATCGGTGTTTATGGGGCTACGCACACGCCGCCTGGGCACCCGGTGAGGCTGGGCACAGTACCGTGCGAACAGACACACTCGTTCCCCGTTGGTCGAGACCGAAATCTGAGGAAAAGCTGAGTGATGCGTGTGCGCTTTCCAGGGGGAACTCCAAGTACCACTACTACGGCCTGCGGATCAAGGCCAGCTCCTCTCTGATCCGACTGATGGAAGACCAGCAGCATCTGGCCATGCGGCAGCAGCCCTTCTCCCAGAAACAGAGGTGGGGTGTGGCTCCCTCGTCCCTCTCCCCTCTCCCACCCTCTCCAACTTCTGCGGGCCTCCCGTTAAAGTCTGAGATTCCTCCCCGTCAGTGATGTTCTCCGCCTCCCCAGATTGAAGCCGGTGCAGAAGATGGAGGGAATGTCCAACGGCATGGCAGCGGGCTCGGGGCAGCAGCAGGGGGCGGGGCTCTCCGACATCAGCGCACAAGTGCAGCAGTACCAGCAGTTCCTGGGTGAGAGGGGCGGGGCCGGTTGCCTGTCCACGCCGAAGTACACCGCCTCTTTTTATTCAGCATCCTGCGACTGCTAGTAGTCATTGAAATCTCTGTGCCCCGCACCTTAGCTGCATGGTGTCGTGACATATTTGGGGGAAATGAGATTCAAAACGTCTTCGTGCTTTTCATTTTTTAAGAACGGCCCACCTAGCTTTGAAGAAGGGTTCCGCGTAGATCATAAACCACCACCTGATGCGGTGTAATACCCGATCAACCGATCTTCATCCCCATGCAGATGCCTCCCGGACCCTGCCAGAATTCCCTGACATTGACCTACAGGGCAAGGTCCTTCCAGAGGGCATAGAGCTGGAGCACATCAAGAGCTTCCAGCTGCTCTATCGGGAACACTGTGAGGTGCCTGTCTGTCTGTCGCACAGGTTGTGTCTATGTATATCTTTGTCTGTCTTCGTGTGTGTCTGTGTGTGTGTGTGTGGGCGGATGGCCACCGCCGGTGTCTCGCTCCTCATTCTATCTTGATTAACCCGGCCCGCGTGTTATCCACACATCTCCCCGATGTGCCTGTGTACGGCTGTCCTGTTCATATGCTGCTAGAAAGGTTCAGCTGGCTGATACTTATGCTGCTGGCGTCGCCTCGCTGTTTACAGGCCATCCTGGACGTGACGATCAATCTGCAGTTCACCCTGGTGGAGACCTTGTGGAAGACCTTCTGGAGGTTTGCGGAGAACCGGGGGGGAGACACTGGCACTGTGTAAGTCATGTCCCGCCGGGGGCGGGAGGGGGTTGTTGGGGGCTAAATGCGTATCTACTGAACCCGACTGTTCCACGAGGGGTCGGTGGTCCTTTTCGGAAGTCTCAAAATGCCTACCCACGTGTCGTGTGGTCGTGACAGGCACGACGAGTGTGAGAGGCGCCTTCCCAAGGAGTGCCTGGTGATCCTGTGTAAGTACGACCCGGTGCTGCGCTGGAGCCGCCACTGTGACAACAACCTGTACCAGGGCCTGGTGGAGACCCTCATCCCAGACGTCCTGCGTCCCATCCCCAGTGAGTCAGACTGAAGGCTCCTATCAGCACTATTGGAATGGTCGAAACGTGTATCATACGTAATGTTTTGTCATGGTAGTGGTAAACCCTTTTAATGCAGCACGATTGTCAGACAATTGGCATTCAAGGTTTGAAGGACTCTTAAAGCGGGTGGGCTTTTGGTAGAGTACATGGGCGCACAGCGTAGAGTACACTCAGTTCAGCCTTAGTCCGACCTCTCTCTCTCCTGACCACAGGTGCCTTAACACAAGCCATTCGTAACTTTGCCAAGAGCCTGGAGAGCTGGCTGACCAATGCCATGATGAACATCCCTGAGGAGATGGTCCGCATCAAGGTCTGTCCCTGGGCCATGTTTGCTTCTTCTACCTTATTTTTCAAAAACGAGTCACCAAAATGTCCTGAGATAATATGAAATTATTAAACGGGCTTTCTGCAATTTGGGACTTTGTAGCTAACCCCAACAGGTTAGGGACGAGTTCAGAGGTTTGCAGTGTGTGTGAATGCTTTGGTTTTCTTCTGTTTTTCCGTGATGTGAAAGTCTTTTGCGATGTGAGGTCAAGGGGAGGTCTTGACACTCCTCTCACCCCCCCCCCCCCTTCCCCAGGTGACATCGGCCAGTGCGTTTGCCCAGACCCTGCGTAGGTACACCTCTCTGAACCACCTGGCCCAGGCCGCTAGAGCCGTGCTGCAAAACACGGCCCAGATCAATCAGATGCTCAGTGACCTCAACCGCGTCGACTTTGCCAACGTTCAGGTTGTTCACTTGAATGGTTAATTGTGTCCAATCTTTTGAGTGGTGCTTTATATGTTCACATGGTGTAGACCAGCGCTGATAGTGATGATAATGATATGAATTACAGTAGGGTGTCCAGTCTGACTATACGCCATTATGAATGCAACATAACACAACAGGTAAAACGGGAATTCTGTTGTCAAAGCTGGTTGGACTTGAGGGCCATGAAAGAATACTGATGGCTCTCACTTCCTCCTCCGCCCGTGCCCCACCCGTCGTCCTCCAGGAGCAGGCATCGTGGGTGTGTCGCTGTGAGGACCGGGTGGTGCAGCAGTTGGAGCAGGACTTCAAGCTGACCCTGCAGCAGCAGAACTCCCTGGAGCAGTGGGCGGCCTGGCTGGACGGCGTGGTCTCCCAGGTCCTAAAGCCCTACCAGGCCAGCGCTGCCTTTCCCAAGGCCGCCAAGCTCTTCCTGCTCAAGTGGTCCTTCTATAGGTGAGAGTGGGCTCTGGTCTCATGGCTCCTCGTTACGTGGCAACGTGTCCCGGAATGTGCTGGCAAGGCGCCAATCTGTATACAAATGGGTGGGTATTCCCCTGTCTGGGACGTCTGGGAAATCTGGGAAAAGATCCTGAGATTTATCACCTTGCTGCTCCGTTTTCCTGGTTAATCGGGAAATCCTGTTGTATTTTCTGTGTCCATGCCAAAACCCACCTGGCTCCTCCTTTTCCCCCTTCTGTGTCCTCCTCTGCCTCCAGCTCCATGGTAATTAGAGACTTGACTCTGCGTAGCGCTGCCAGCTTTGGATCCTTCCACCTCATCAGGTTGCTGTATGATGAGTACATGTACTATCTCATAGAGCACCGAGTGGCCCAGGCTAAAGGAGAGACACCTATTGCTGTTATGGGAGAGGTACACATGTTTGGTTTTTTTTATCCTTGTGAGGACCTATACACTCATAAATCCCTGTTCCGTGACCCTAAACTTCACTTAACGTTTTACCATAATTCAACCTACCTACATTTTCCTAGCCCTAACCCTGTATGTAAATGTATCCAGACATGTAAGCCAGAAATTGCATTCTCTTAAGTGGAAACCTGCTGGGGACCATTATCTTTGTGGGAATTTTGTCCCCCCACATGAACACATTGAAGTAGATCTCACGCACACAAAAGCACTTGCCAAGTTCAATGCACTGCTGATAACAGAAACCAATAGTTACTATATTAGATACAAACAAATATCTTGTGTCCCCTAGTTTGCCAGTCTTGGCAGGAGCTTGAACCCACTGGATCCAGACAAAGGTAACTATCCTGTTGATTAATGCAAGCAAATAGTTTGCACAAATGGTATGAACTGACAAAAATGGTATGTACTGAGAACTTGCCCAATTCCTTGCAGGATGTGCCCAGTTCCTAGGGTGGCAAGATGAAAGCCACTAGACAAATAACATTATAAGAACATTCAAGATTAGAACATTACAAGAAGTAAACCCCAAAACTCATGTGAGAAAATGTGTTATGGTCTGATGAGAGCATGGTAGAACTTTTTGGCCTAATTACCAAAAGGTGTTTGGCACAAAGCCAGCATGGCTTATCACCCAAATTACACAACATCTACAGTCAGTCTTGGTGGCAACAGCATCATGCTATGGGGCTACTTCTCTTCAGCTGGGACAGTGGATCTGGCCAAGATAAATATCCAAATATCTAGATATGAGAAAAAGCAAATAAACATTCAACACAACAACAATCCTAAGCACAAAGCAAAATTAACAGAGGAATGGCTTGCAAAAATGTAGAGCCTGGACATCAAGTCTATAGATGGACAGACTAATCTACAAAAAGCTGTGCACAGGGGATCCTTTTACAATTCGACTGAGCTTGAAATGTTCTGCAAACAAAGCACATTTTTTGTAGATTTTCATTATCAACTGTATGATAGTGAAGATGATAATGGTAATTCGATGAATCTAACCTCTACAGTGCTTTTCATAGAGCTTTAACTTCTCTACAGCAAAAAATCATGCTCAGCTAACCTGGCCAAGGCTTTTGTGTATCCATTCTTATTACTGTGGTTTCTGATATTGTGCTTCCTCCCACTTGTGTCTTCAAGAAGAGGAAGAGGAGGAGGAGGAGGAGAGTGATGACGAGTGCCAGGAGCTGTCTCTGCCCTCGGATGGGGCGGGGCTTGGAGAGGAGTCTCTGGAGCCACCTGCCAAGCTGGCCAGAACTGATCAGAGAGTTCTGTTCACCACTGGCCAAGACTGACTGCACACATTTGCACATGTAGATTTATAGGAATACACAAACTCAGTTATTGATACAGTACACACACATACCCCACGTCAACATACACAATATCCACCAGAGGTCTTCTTGGTTTTTAAGATTGATATCCAAGCGTCTATGTGAAATGTTCACCAGACACAGACAGGTCCGATCATTTCAAAATATAATACATTTCTGACTGGGATCCGAGGATGACTAGATCTCAACCGAAACATTTCTAAGATTGTACCCAAATGTATTGTAACATACATGCTTTATTGTCGTGCAAGCCGCCAAATTGTTTTGACTTGTCTGGCCGTGAATGTTAACGTTTCACATGCGTTGTATGTTGTAGACTGGATCTTATTAATAATATAAGTATAGCTTAGTATTATATAATATCTCTCATTGAAAATGTTGAGAGATGAAAAGAAGTGGTGTGTATCTGGTGAAAACAAAACCACGCTTCTCTGTACTGAATCCACTCTGGTCTATTGATAATTTGTGCACATCTATTTATTTTTATATTTAGGCCAGTTTCATGAGCACGCAAAAGAGTGACATACCTGGCCTGTGCACAAATGAAAGACAATAATTCAAATGTATTTTAAAAATCTTTTCTATGAACCACCAAGTGTAGAAATCACATCTTCGGACCCAATACCTCCAAGGCTAACATCATAAAATTGTCTACTAAGAGCAAAGAGCTATCTCGAGCGTAGTAGTGCATGAAACAGCCAGTTGAAATAGACGCAGACAGGCAGATAATAATTTTTTTTTTTACCAAATTTGATTTGTGGCAAATTTGATTTGTGGAGGACATTTATTATTCAGACATTCTCCTTAAATATAATTTCTGATCTGTGGCTACAGAGCGTAATAAACTACATAATGTCAAACTGTACATGACCCAGTCGGATACTCGATTGGATCTATGATGTTCAGAAATGTTTATATCCTTTAAGACCTCTGCTATACACTCATTTTTGCCGTTTTTACACACAGCTGTACAACAGCAGATACTGCGCACATACATACTCTGAGAACATTGCTGTAGACTCCAACACATTTCTACCAGTGTACGCACACAATTCCACACAATCCCACTAAGGACTGTATGGCACAAATCTGCTGTAAGCACAGATAGACCGCATACACGGATGGACATAAAGTAACCGGCCTGGCATTGCTGAAGCAAGGTCACACAGTGAACTTACAAAAACACACGCAAATAGAAACTTTTTGTCCGCTTGGATGAATCTGTGTATTAAACAAAGACCTCCCATGGTTTTCAATGTTGGCATTACCAATTGACCATAGAGCAACCCATCGCACATGGAAACTTGGGCGGCCCTCCTAAAACGAACTGCTGTACCAAGGTGGACCTGACGTTTCGATGATTTCAATTCATCCTATCACCACCCTTTTGTACAGAACGCATGGCAGTGAAGAGGATGACTGCAGTTTTAGGTTGTCTGTTAAGCAGTCGCGCCTGTGGTAATCAAAGCCCAAGAGTCAATCAGAAGGAGCTGGAACCTGTAGTTGATCGCAGTAAAGGGAGTTGTTGCGTGTGTCAATGTGAGTGTGAGTTTGTGTTTGTGTGTGTGTTAATGCCCTGTAGCGTGTTGCCTGTGTGTGCACCGGGGTCCTACTGCTGTGCTGTATTTCTAGGGTGCAAATGAACGTGTTGTTATTTTGTGATTGTGTGTGTCTTGTAAAGTGGGTCTGATTTTTGGATCGTTAAAAGAGAGTTTTACTTTTTTACACTTGATGTTTGATGGTTCCTCTAAAGGTTTATGGGCCAAGAGAAACTTGACTCTCTGGTTCAGTTTTAAGTTTGTTTGACGAATGAACAGACACATCCTAAATACTTTCATAGATTTTTAGCAGTGGCTGAACTTTAAAGGGGAAAATCAAGTCTCACGATCTTCCATATGGAAAGTCATGTAAACAAACAGTTTGTTTGGAAGACAATGACAGTGACCACTGATTCGACCTCCCCAAATAACATGCTGCACAATAATTATTCCAAATTGTTTTTGTTATGGCAAGTGGTACTTCTTAATGGCTGTTGAAAGAAAACTGAATCTTGGATTACAGTATCTTTTTCCCCAGGGTCTTCTGGTTGAAGAACCATATAACATCACTTATCAAAAAGTGCAATTCTACTGTAAGTCTTCACTTCGGAAGAAGGGTTGACACTTAATTTGATGGATATTTTCAAAGGCACTAAGAATCAATTGGGATAATTATTTTCTTTCCTTTCTTGAAAAAAGTGTTAGGGTTTTGGGGTTTCTTTTACACACAAACGATAAAACCCTTGTTCATAGGCATATCCATATCAGCTCGATTTATTTTCTCACCTGCACAGAATGTCCCTTGACTGCTGATGAATGTGCAGTTCTATAAGAGGGGCTTATATAAACTAATGTATGCTATATTAATGTGTTCAAATGCTTCATTGGTTATTGTTGAGCTGTTTGTGGCCTCTTGTGGTCAACACATTTCATTGATCCAGCCTTATTTTGTTTTCTTCATTTCTATGCCAAACATTTCTGATTTACAAAGAGTTTTATGTCATTTAGTTCAAAAGAGGGATGTGCTGGACTGGGTTAAGATGGAACATTATATTATAGTAGTCCTGCCGTTTCCTTTACGCTGGGTCACAAAGAGCACCTTTCCTGGACTGGTTAATGTGTGTATGTGTATTTATTGATTGTGATTTGAGTTTGAGTGCATGTTATATTGTAGTTACCCTAACGTGAGCTCTCTATACATACCCAGGCCAAACCCTGCTAATGTATTCTCAAAAGCCCCTTTCAACCGGTGCCACTGTTGTGTTTGTTTATGGCGACCAGATGTGGTATCGGGCGTGATGTGAAACAGGACAGCAAGTCAGCACCGTCAACTTGTTTTCCCCTGCCGCTCTCATTTCCTTCTAGACATGTTTGTTGTTGTTATTGTTAAAGCCATATTCATGGAACATTGTCTGCCATTATTTTTGTGATTGTTGAAATTGTCACATGGGACATTTTTAATGACAGCAAAGCACTTTTGTCTTTAGCAGGCACAGCTGGCCTTTGAACCAGCATGTTTAACCATTTGGGTTGTCTACTGCTACCACTGCTGATGACATGATCTCTCTCGGTTTTTCAGAAGTCTTCTATCCAGATTTCCGCAGTCAGATGGGGGATTCAATGCATAACATTATTATTAGACAAGTGCCCATTCAAGTTGATGATTCATCTGATCTAGTAATTCTATGTGTATGTGTCAAACATATTGGACAGGTGAAATCCAGATAACTTTTGAAAAACTGGGCCCTGACGATTTCCCTATAACATGGACATTCCTTTCCAGAGTTTTCTTTTCAATTGAAAAACACAGACAAATGTTTTGTGGTTTTATAGTGTTTAGATTCTTTCAAAAAGTGTATTGTGTGGCACTGTTTTATGAATTTGGTCAATTACAAGTATGACTGTGCCTTTGGGAGGTTGTAGAATGCAATTCAGATGTTTTTAATTTTAAAGATATAAAATAAATAATTTTTAAAGTTGTCAAACTAAGTTTTTTTTCCTCAGCGGAAATGCAGACTAGTTTCCGTTTTTGCAAGCTGTGAGAACTCTATAGTGTGATGTGTAAAGTGTGTACTTCATTGCAAATCAGCAAACTGTTCCGCTACAGAAAGGTTTTTGCAATGAAAACTAGCAATTATGTATTTTGCTAACAGTGTGCGTGTGGCAAAACAGAATATAAGCTTCAACTCGGCAATCAACTGACATGTCAAAATTATAACAATATGAATACGTTCTAAATTCATTTGTACCCATTTGTGGGCCTTGGGTGGAATTTTCTCCGTTTTTTAAATGACATAAAGGTGCATGACTCTAAACGTTTCGCCATGGTTTTTGTGGGTAGCAGAAACCTACTCAGAAGTGTTCAAGTTCAGCATCCTGTCACTATGTTATGCAGTCACACCAACCCTTGCAACAAAGATTCTTTCTAGAATTTTTCTAAGGATCACAACAAGGACCCAGTTGTAATTCTGACCGAAATCTAACCACTAAGCTAGAAATAGCCTTTTCCCTTGTGGGATAGAATATGCCTAGGTTTATACTGTGGTATATAAAAGCTGACGGGTGCATGCCACTATATAAAGTTGCCTGGCAGTTTATGTTTTGGGAGAAGGCATGGAAGACTGACATTACAAACAACAGGTTTATGATCAGATAAACAAATGTCATCTATCTTCACATTGCAAATTGAAAAGCCAAATGTTAAAAGAAGATCTTGTGTATGACCATGCTGGTGAATAGATTCCACAACAGACTGAGATTAAATGAGTCAACAAGTTGAAAAAATCTCTAACACATAAGATTAGATAGACAGCAATCATGAATGTTAAAATAGTCCAAATCAGAACAGTATCAGAAGTAGGTACAAAAGAAGACATGAAGTCTATGAAATCATAGATAAAATCATTGTTGAATTTAGGAGGTTTAGCATATATACAATTGCACATAGGAATTGACTGGACAGTTCCACCTTGATCAACTGTACTTCAAAACGTGGGTATGTTTCAACTGTCAAAGTGCAACACTTAAAACGATTTTTAAAAATAACAGCTAATCCCCATGGCCAGCGTTTCTGGGGGAACAAAAAAAAAGTCGCTGAGACAAAGTTTAGAACGAGGACATAACGTTAATGTCTCAGTCACAAACAAGAAATCAAATGTACGGTGATAAAAATTTATCATTTTAAGAACTATGTTCGAAATAGATTTTGCAATTAGAAGGCCATTTTAACGGAGATGGGTTCTGACAAATGGTATGAAACAGGATCCAAACAATTCTTTGGAATGGGATTGCAATGTTGATTCTACCCTTAAGAAATGTGAGGTCAAATCGCATACTGTTCATACTAAATAGTATGCCAGACTAGTAAAACAGAAGTTTAGTATGTCCCAAACAGTCAAATAATTTTTATTGTCAAATGCACCAAATAACTGTGTCGTTTTTGGAGTGAATTTGTATGAGAAGTCTCGAGACATTTACGCAGTAGCGTAAAGTAAAATATTAAGAATAAAAGTATTGCGATTTGAGATTGAACCGGTTTTGTCTACCGGTGTATACGTGTAGCCTAAGTAGCCTACACGTAAAGAATAAAGACAGGATAGTTCATATTCAAGTGCTGATTGGCCAATAAGATTATTTGACACCCAATGTCTGCGACGCAAATACCATAAATGCGTTCCATAGTCTACTGGGTAGAAGTATGTGTTACCGTTACGCCATTAACATAGAGCTCGCCCTAGATAATAGAACACGTTATATCTACGGGATTCGATCACTCGTTCAGGAATTGGATTCAGGGATTCGCTCGTTTGGTATGATGTTTCATACAAAACAAGAGCGAATCTTGTTTAGTATGAATCTGGGTGTCGTTAAAGCAATATTTACCAAATATTCGTCCTGAAGTTCATAAACAAATGATTAAGTTAACTGTTGAACTGTGAATTGCAAACATTGTACAGTTTCACATGTCCATCATGCATTATGTAAATACCAAAAACAAAGTAGACTCAATTTGCTGTTTTCTTAAATTATGTTTCACCCTTTTAATTCAACAGATTATTGCTGCTGGTGGTCCTTTTATTCACAATATCAACACTATACATTTCAAAATGTAGACTTCATTACAGTGTCTAAGCTGCCATTCGTAGTCAACCGTTAAGTGATTTGACATTTCTGCAAAAATGGGTCATATTCAATATGTTGCACTGTACCAAAATGTTTTGCAACTGAAAATGATCTTTACTTATTGGAAGACTGCCTACGTTTTTCCAGTTGATCCCCTATGAACATGACCCTTTTACTACAACTAAGATGGCCTATGGTTTTTCCTAAGTAGGGAATTTCTTAAGTGATCAAAACATAACATAACTGGCAGGAGATCATGAGCTCTTTTATTATGAAGTTAATCAAAACAAGTAATTGAAAAATAAAAACCAAACACACAAAGTACACAACAGCGTCGCTGAGCGAGGAAAAACATTATTAATCTCCAGAGTAGTAGGTTAAACAGACCAGCATTGATGTACACAATAGTCCCATTTTGGTAATATACCAGTGGCTGTGTCCACTGTGTGCAACCAAATAAAAACACATCTGTTTTTCTTTTCAGTTGGGGAACTGAGACCTAACTATAACCCAGAGATTCATATTCCCCATTCCCTAGCCCTTACCTTTATACCTAAACTAAACCAAGCCCTAATGCATCAGCTAAAATTAACCCTAATTTGAACAATAACAAATATTTTACCTTAAACCTAACCCCTAAAATGGAAACTGCATTTTTGAAAAAAAAAACAATTTAGCGGGGATCTATGCCCCCCAAATATTTTGGGGAAATTTTTCAGGTTTTACTATCTTTGTCGGGACACACACCCCACTTCCCACACGCAGTCACTTTCTTACACACACATTGTGTGCCTCTCTCTCTTTCTCACACACAAACGTTCTAAATAAAAACTAAATGAAACGGGTGCAAAATATAAATAAAATAATCTTCAAAAGCAGAACCCCCAATTCAACCATTGTAGGATGAATGTAAACATTTACAAATCCATGTTCATGTTGGTAAATGCAGTATAAGTAGTGGTGGACTATAAGTAGATATAATAGGCATTTCCCCCCCTGGTTGAATAGTAAAAGAAAGTGTAATTGCCAACTGTCCACTGTTAAATGTCTTGATACAGATTTGTGACCATATAAGGATGGATATAATGGATGAGATGCTTGTGTCTCTGCCACCACACAGAGGAATTTGTTGTCCACAGACTAGAACAGCAAGCTGTCAAGTTCCCGCCTATTCCTCTTATTTTAATTGTTTCTCAATTCAAGGGGAGAGGGGGATTTTGTGAACTGTGAAACGCAAGCCTCACAAAAGTGCCAACACTCAACAGATATGAAGTGTTTTCTTGTCAAGATGAAGGGATGGCACAGACATCACATCAGGACACTAGCAACAATCTAAAAATTACAAAACTGGTATTAGATCAAATAACCCATACGTATCAAAATAGCAATTTAGCTTTTGACGAAATTCAACATATGCCCTTTTTCCCCTACAAAAAAAACCTCAGTTTGCTTAATTATCTGCATTACATGGACAGATTTCATAAGGGGATAATCCTCTCGCTTTGCCTCTTCCTCTGTCTTGATTGACAGATGGAGAAACAAGGGGCATTTTCAGGGACCAAAATAAAAGAATGACCCTGCAAATCTGTCCCATTTCTACACTCCTGGGCCCAAGCACTGGAATGTTCATTTTTTTGTTCTCTTTTTATCAAAAATGGGTGCATCGGTAGACATGGGGCAACAAGGAGAAAAGACTGCCAGCACAGAATTCCTGAAGAACCAAAAGTAAAAAAGGAAAAGAAAAAAAATCTAAATGTACAGATTCTGCTGACTGGTCGGATTAAGTACAACGATCCTTTATTCTCTTCTTTATATAGGTGTCACGGTGGCCGATCACTGCGTCTGCAGAAAAAAAGAAAAAAAATCAAGTCAGAACTCCGCCACAACCAGTAATATTCACCCAGACGTTTAGGAGACAATGTCATTTCCTAGACCATTTAGAACCACAAGGTTAAACAAAATAACTAACTGAATTGAATGAATTCCTGAAAATGAACAACGAGATAGATTAGAGGGTAGAGACTTCCTACTGGCACCGTACCAGAGGGTGGAGACTTCCTACTGGCACCGTACCAGAGGGTGGAGACTTCCTACTGGCACCGTACCAGTGTAGGTTTACCTGCTGGCCTTGCTGGGGGGGGGCTGGCTGTCCTGGAGACGGTCCAGGCTGGCCATAGTAGGCAGCCTGCTGCCTGTAGTACTCTGCCCAGGCAGCACTGTAGTCCTGCTGGCCTCCACCTGCCGCCCCTGCGGCTGCTCCTGGCCCCCCGGCAGGACCTCCTGCCTGGGCTGGAGGTGGCAGAGGAAACAGTGATGGTTATGGAGGAGTGATAATATAGGATTGACAAGGTTTAAATACAGATTAAAACCTTCTGTGGCATCGGCTTAGAAAAGCGGGCTCTACACAACTGAAACAAATGAGAAACCTATGCGGTGATGAGACCGGCTAAAATGAGAATAACACAGGTCTATAACTGGTCCCTTTCCTTCTTTCCATGCCAATAGAAAGTTTTAAATACACCTTAAAATCCCTACTTCCCCTACCATACTACACTCTAACCAACTGAATTTATAATCACCACTTCCCTTACCACCCTCTAACAAACGGAACGTTTGAATCATTTTAAAATGAACTCACTGACACCCATCTTCTTGTAGTATTCCTCCCAGGCCTTGGTGTAGTCAGGCTGGCCTCCAGGGGTCTGGCCGGCTTGGGCCTGGTACCCAGGTGCAGAAGCACCCCCAGTGGCAGGGTTGGCGGGGGGCTGGCCAGTTGCCCCTGGTTGGCTCCCCTGGTAGTACTGGGCGTAGTAGGCTGCCCAGGCTGCATTAGGGTCCACGGCTCCCGCTGCCTTGCCTGAAAAACAGAAGCCAGCTTGAGGTGAGGAGCCCTGCTACCTGCCAGTGCGTTGAAACCAGGGGGGCCATGAGGGTGGGCTGGTTATCAATAGAACCCCTGAAAACCACAATGTCCATCTCCCGTCACAAACGGCTTAAAGATTTCTTTGTTCCAAGGTTATGTACCACAAAAGCCAGCTTGGCCCCAGAAACAGATCTGAGACCAAACCAGGGGAACGGCTCGGTCCGCACTGTGAAGACAGATATGAACCAATGTAAATCAATTACTAAGAAAAATACAATTGTTTTGTTCGCTGACCAAAAAGGGCACTCATGACGAATAGATTACTAGCGGTGTGTTAGAATATGATCCGTTTGCAATGACAACTTTTTAAAAGTGCCTCAAGCTTACATTAAGCACAGCTTCAAACCTACAGATCATTTAAATTGTTGTTATTTTTTATCCATTGGGCAGACTGAATCAGTCCCGTACCATCATGCAGTGCGTGTACCCTTACACATTTAAGATACACCCATAGTAGGAAAATCCACTGCTAGGCTGGGAGTTGCCAGCACACAAGTGAATAGAGCGTGAAAAACACATATCAAATAGGCCATTCAGAGGAATAATCGCCCTGTCAAGGTGACTCCAGTGAATTGTTGCAGGTTACTCACTGGGATCATGGGGGGGTTGGGGTTGCCACTGCTGGTAAGTGTTGCCCCAGCCCTGTGGAGGGTAGCCATGAGGATCAGGAGGCCCACCACTGGAAGGAAAGAGAGGACAGTTACCACACAAACCCATTTCCGCCACGCGTGACTGGCTCAGTGTAATGCAACAGTTCCACCCCTAGAGGGTAGCAAAAGCCAGTGTGTGTGAGACAAACATCAGTGTTTCCAGTTTCAACTCACTGTGGTCCAGGGGCTCCTGGATTATAAGGACCAGGGTTATAAGGACCCATGGGGCCTGAGGGCCCAACAGGACAGAGAGGACCCTACAAAACATAACCAAAACCGCTTTGAAAAGTTCCCATCCACGGTGAACACAGCAAACGTAGCACTAGTGTGACTCCACCGATTGTATGTGAGGAGCCATGTCCATTTCTCCCGTGAGTTTGCCAACACTATAGACACGTCCTTCCCTAGGCCCTTCTTCCTTACCCTGAGCAGGAACCCTGCATACCTCGATCTTGTCCTCGATGAGCTGCTTGGCGTGGTCGATCTGCGGTGGGGAGCCCCGGATGACAAAGAGCTTAAAGTTGGGGTCCCCATTGGGAGGCAGCTGGCGGGAGATCTCCACAAAGGCCCCAGTCTGCTGGTTGATGGCTTTGATGTTCTCCCCACCCCGCCCGATCACCAGGCCACACTTGTGGGCCGGGATGGAGAAGGTCATGTCCCCGCCTTCGCCACCAGGAGGGCCCCAGCTCCCCTGGCCCCCTCGGCTATGGCCCCTTGCTCCGCTGCCTGGGGGCATACCTGGAGGCCCCGGGGGACCCTGAGAAGACAAAAAGGGGTCTCTTACAGCAATTTAGAATCTTGTCCTAGAGTTGATTTCCTGACAGTCAATGTTACGCGTCAGTAACCAATTTGCTTTAGTCCTCAGAGGATGTATGCCTCCTGTTAACAGTGATGTGTACAATATGTGGAATTATGTGAATGCGGTATTTGAGAAGGTCCAGCAGAGGTTGATGCAAATTCCAAACTACTGCAAGTTCCAGTGTTTCACCTAGCCTGATACTGTACTACTCTGTGTGAGTGAGGACTGTATGTACCCCACTTCCTCCCTGAACTACACTATGTGAGTGAGGGCTGTATGTACCCCACTTCCTCCCTGAACTACACTATGTGAGTGAG
>JACXGK010001295.1:0-73123 GCA_016801125.1 Novumbra hubbsi | reverse complement strand
TTACCACCACCGTACACTATTGTACACAAAACCTTTACCACTATTGTACACAAAACCTTTACCACCACCGTACACAAAACCTTTACCACCACCGTACACAAAACCTTTACCACCTCCATACACTTGTACACAAAACCTTTACCACCACCGTACACAAAACCTTTTCCACCACCGTACACAAAACCTTTAACACCACCGTACACTATTGTACACAAAACCTTTAACACCACCGTACACTATTGTACACAACCTTTACCACCACCGTACACTATTGTACACAAAACCTTTACCTCCACCGTACACTATTGTACACAAAACCTTTACCACCACCGTACACAAAACCTTTACCACCACCGTACACTATTGTACACAAAACCTTTACCACCACCATACACTATTGTACACAAAACCTTTACCACCACCGTACACAAAACCTTTACCACCACCGTACACTATTGTACTAAAATGATGAATGGGGTTTTGTTTCAGATGATTTCTTGCAGGCCCCCCCGGCTGTGTTACCAGTACCCGTGCCTGTGTTTGTTCCTGTACCTTTGAATATGTACTGTCAGTACACTCCCATGCCAATGGCCTTGCCTCTGCCAGTGAGTTGGTCCTGTCAACTGTTCTGCGTAGTTATGCCCAGGGCTTTATAGAATTCAGAGTGGGTAATGCCACACGATGCTGTTATTAAACAACGCATGTTCTAGACAGTAGACGACGTGGGCCAGAAAGGTTCACTGTGCTGTGGTCTCTGAAGTGCCCCAGTTCAGTTTTCCTTGTAATACTTTTGGTCCCTGGTTAATAGTTTGGTGGTTTCCTCTATCATCTGCTTATTGTTTGTGTCTGTACTCTCTGTTAGCTCCCCGTCCCCATGTTCTTACCGGTCACACTGGATCACATCGATAAGCTGGTGGAATACATAAAGGAGCTGAAACTCCAGATCCCCTCCGATCCCCTGGAGGCGGACCTTCTGGCCATGGCCGACATGATAGCAGAGCAGAACAAAGGCAAGGACTTTTGTCTCACTGGGTTTTTTAACTTTTTTTTCCTCAGTCAACCTGCTATTGATGTTCAGACATAATTGGAGGAGGCTTACAAGTGATTGTATCTACAGATGTAGCCAGTGACCGGAAACCAGACCAGTTGTTGGGCGACAGCAGTTTATTCGACGCTTCGTCCCAAGATGACATCTTTTCGTTGGCCGTCAACATGGCCGATGTGCTGACCGAGCCCGGTGAAGAACCAGTAGATGAGCTCACTAAAGGTGGGTTCAACCTTTGATATGCCAGGTTTTACTTATCCTGTAATTCTGCAAACAGTCAAGATTCGGGGGGGATGTCTCCAATATAGGGTACGCGTTGAGTCTCTTATGTGCTTTCCAAGCTTCCCTAGATTTGAACCCCAATGAGGACTTGCTCTTTGATTGCGGGATGCCTCCCCAGGCTGCTTCACCGGAGCCGAGCTTCAATGCTGCTCTTCCAAAGGTAGAGTTATACCACTTTCAAAATCAGCGTGTTCCGTTTCCTGTGATCGGGGGTTGGTTATTAGGGGGACTTGGACGTTGCTTAAACGGTTTACATGACCGGGTTCTCCACCAGCTGAAGAGCGAGAACACTAACCTGTGTCAATTTATTAGTAGTGAGAGTTTAGCCTCCCTATTCACAACTGCTGCTCTCCAAACAAGACCGCTGTGGGAATATAAATGAAATCCTTTTTGAGACCTTCCCATTGGCGGTAACTTACAAATCCCCTTTCTGATTGACTAACTTCTAGTTCTTCGGTATTTTTATAGATCTAACAGTGGCTCTAATTTTGTAATACATTAAGTAGTGTCCGAAAAATGTTAATTGCCACGTGAGTGTGCAGAGTTTTTAATTTTTTTTTTTTTTTCTAAACATGTTCATTTAGTTTTGTGGCCAGTCATTTTCTGGTTTCCGATTGACTGGTCATCTTCGATGTACTTAAACAGGTGCCAGGGGGTCAAAAGGTGGAATGGTTATGCAATAGTGAAGATATCCCTGCAAATAGGCAGGCTGGCTGGGGTGCTCCTTCCAAGCCCTGTTCTCCTAACCTTAAAGATGGACGGCTTACCGTTAACGGGTGTCAGTATATTATCAAAGCAAACATTTCTGAAGTATTTCCTGTCAATTGTATGCGATTGTTTTGGCGGTCACCTACTCCCATCAACATGTTATTGGCGAAGAATGCTCTCCCTGCGTGTGCCCTGAAGATGGTATGTGGGTAACCAACCAACCGACTAGACTAACTACTCCTTAACAGGTCATAGCAGTATGAGGTCTAATATTGGCTTTGTGCTTCAGGGTTCCAAGCGTCAGGCCATGTCAGAAATGACCCTGCATGACCCCTTGGACTGTCAGCCTCTCGGTGCGGGCTTAAACTGCTCCCTTGGGGTGGAAGCCTGGAACTCATGGTCCAAAAGCAAGCACTCAGACACTGATGACACAAAACGTAAGACACTCCGTCTGAATGCTGAACTCATAGAAATATGTTGTATCTGGTAGTTTAAGCGGGCCTGCACTTGATAGCTCTCCAATAATTAAAATGCGCTTTGTATTGTTTCATTGTAATCTAGATAATAATAACACTGCCTGTCATTTTATTTCATCCAGAGAAACCATTAGACCTTCTCTTGTGCAGTCCTATGGAATTGAATCATGGCCTGTCTCATTTTGTGCAAGACATTGTTCACCCAGAAGGACCATGCTATAAGCCTGACAGTGTGTTCTACCTGTGTCTTGGGATTCAACAGGTCAGTCCCAAGGATTTCATCATGACTTCAGTATACATATTTAGTTTCTGTTTTATATTCTTTATAGATTTGAAATAAAATACAGTAGTTCAAAGTGGTCTTATATATTTTCCAGTATCTCCTCGAAAACAACCGGATGGTGAACATCTTCACAGACCAGTTATATGTAACATTCGCACAGGAGCTGAATAAAATTGTCAGCAAGTGGCTGCCTTCTATGTCCCCTAACGGTCAGTAGCGTTTCCATGTGTCTTTGTCTACACTTCCTATGTGCTGGGCGTGGTGTGTCTGTAATGTCTTCTGGGGTGCAGGTGGTCTGGCGTCTCGGGTCCTTGAGGAGCACCTGTGGGAATGCAAACAGCTGGGTGTGTACTCGCCCTTCGTCCTGCTCAACACCCTCATGTTCTTCAACACCAAATTCTTTGGCTTGACCACGGTGGAGCAGCACCTCCAGCTGTCCTTCTCCACGGTCACGCGCCAGGCCCGGAGGAGATCCACACCACATGGAACGGTCAAGTCATCCAGTGTCTGCTATCGCCCCAAATCACATCACAAAAGAACTAGTAAAGGTGAGCGTTTGTGGTCTCGGAGTCATGGGAGAGGTGGTCACGTGTCTTTACCTTGATGGCAAAGGGTCAGGCTGGGACATGGAGCCTTTTAACCCAAAAGCGGGGGGCAGGCTGGGATATGGAGCCTTTTAACCCAATAGCGGGGGGCAGGCTGGGATATGGAGCCTTTTAACCCAATAGCGGGGGGCAGGCTGGGATATGGAGCCTTTTAACCCAATATCAGGGGGCAGACTGGGATATGGAGCCTTTTAACCCAATAGCAGGGGGCAGACTGGGATATGGAGCCTTTTAACCCAATAGCAGGGGGCAGACTGGGATATGGAGCCTTTTAACCCAATAGCGGGGGGCAGACTGGGCGTTGCCCAGGACACCTGTAGCCATGCACTTTTCGCATTTGCTACAAAACAAAAATGTTTGATACTTTTCTATTTATTCATGGATTTTAGCTTGGTTCAAGTAGATGATGCACTCATTCTTACGTTGATTAGACTCAACTGTAACCATTCAAAGATTGCTGAAGTGGACTCCTGGCTTTAGAGACCGCTCTGATATTCACCTTACCGCACACTCTGATATTTATGTGACCGCACACTCTGATATTCATGTGACCGCACATTCTGATATTCATGTGACCGCACATTCTGATATTCATGTGACCGCACACTCTGATGTTCATTTGACCGCACACTCTGATATTCATGTGATCGCACACTCTGATATTCATGTGATCGCACACTCTGATATTCATGTGACCGCACACTCTGATATTCATGTGACCGCACACTCTGATATTCATGTGATCGCACACTCTGATATTCATGTGACCGCACACTCTGATATTCATGTGACCGCACACTCTGATATTCATGTGACCGCACACTCTGATATTCATGTGACCGCACACTCTGATATTCATGTGATCGCACACTCTGATATTCATGTGACCGCACACTCTGATATTCATGTGACCGCACACTCTGATATTCATGTGACCGCACACTCTGATATTCATGTGACCGCACACTCTGATATTCATGTGACCGCACACTCTGATATTCATGTGACCGCACACTCTGATATTCATCTACATGGAGGCATTCCGTGCTCAGTCAATTACGTTTCTTTTAGTTTTTATATAATCTACATAGATGGGCTGTTTTTTAATTAATACGGCCTAGACTCGCATTTAACTTTGTTTATAGGCACTTTTGACTAAAAGTGTTTTGACTTGTGCCTATTTTGTACTATTTCTGTAAATGTTTTTCAAATGGTCAAATATTTAAATGATATTTTAATACTTAACCTGTGGACAGTTTGTTGTATGAGACTGGGTTTTAAACAGCGAGAGCTGTTGATGTAGATAGAAGGATAACGTCGGTCCCCTCCCCCACCGCTAGTTTAGTCATATTGCTATTCTCAGTGTGTCTGACAGCTATTTATACCCCAGAGTGGAGTTCTTTGAAGAGCTTCCCTCAGCATAGTAGGTGTAGGATGGTATGTGTCTTAGAACCGGCCCTAAATACTAGAAATACTCACCGCTGCCCTAACACTGTTGGTCAAGGAAGAACCAAGCAGCTAAATATCTATGGAGGGACTTGTGCCACATATTAGACCATGTCTGATTGATTGAATACTGGTTTAGTCCTTAAATACATTTTTGTATACAAATCATCTGAAGCCTCAAGTCATTTCTTCATAACTCTCCTGTCAGCTTCCTCTTTTATTCTGTCTTGGCACAAATTGTAACCAAGTATCCACCTTCCAAACTGGTCTCCTTAATATCGGGTCTCGTTCACACAGAGGGAGGCTTGGGGAAGAGGAAACGGGAGGAGCCTGCTGAGCTGGAGCAGCAGGAGAACCGGATGAACCCCCTCCGGTGCCCCGTCAAATTCTTCGAGTTTTATCTTTCCAAATGGTAAGCGCTCCGGATTGGCCGGGTATTCCCAACTGGGTCCGAGACACCCGCTGGTGGTGCTGGAGGGGCTGTGTTGGTGGAACAGCGAGTCACATGTGGGTGCTTCTGTTCTTCCAGCTCCGACGGCGTGCGGGGCAGTGGCAGCGCGTTCTACCTGCAGCCAGAGCGCACCTGCATGGCGGAGAGTCCCCGCTGGTACTCCGACGTCCCCATGGACAAGGGCAGGCTGGGGATTATGCTCAACCGGATTCTGGCTGTCAAGGATGTTTACTATGAGCACCCGTCCCAGGTAGACATGGACTGACCCCCAGCGCTGACCTCCAGCACTGACCCCCAGCACACTGACCAGCTACGCAACAAGTCCACACAGTGTACGTTGCCGATTTGGAAGCGGCTGGCACAAAGGGTGCCTTTAGTTTCCTTGTGTGGTGTGTTTCCCATGTACAAATAGTTCAGTAGTTCCCCCACCATTTACCATTGTAGCTAGAACTGGTCAATGAACTGTTAGCACTGCGGTGAGCCACACTTGGTTGAAACAGTGTGTTTGCAATGGTGAAGCACTTTGGACATTGTCCACGACGACTAGTAGAACATGTCTATGGTTTGTGATGAAACACACTTTGGTTTAAGAATCGGCTCTGTGGGAGTACTTCAGAAACCGGTTAATTGGCATTACATTACACACCCTACATCAGCCTCAGTGGATTTTGTTTCATTCAAAAAGTGAATGTTCCTGCGGGGATATTATCAACAATGTGCATTTTGACTCTTCTATTCACCATGATGTCAGTGAGGGGTGCGCCATTTACTGATGCCGGGGATCTTCACATGTACAGTATCAAAGCTCGTAGTAATCACAGGATAATACTTCCCAACTGATTTGTGTGTGTATATATATTGCCCCCATTTAGTCATTTGTAACAATCATAACATTTATTAAACTACACAAAATAAGCTTAACATGATACATACTTTATGTTCAACTTATTTCTATCCTGCTTAATTGTTTTTAATTGACCACCTGTTATGGTTTGATTCATTTTCAGCCCTAAATGTCTTGAAAAGTGTATATGTACTATATAGTGTTTTTGTCTTTTTCTAATTGAAGAATATATATAGAATCAAGAATGTCTTGTACAAATTATTTCGTAAACAAGTCATGGTTGTAAAATCAATGAGATGCATTTTGTATCTTGGATGCAAATGTTAATGTGATTTGTTATTTAGTCTGTGCCTGAAACATTACCCAGTAGTAAACAATGTTACAGTCATCTTAATCAGAATATTAACAGTTCATTAAGAAACTATGCCCAGTTGGTCGTTGATCCAGCAGCTAAGGAGGCATGTCCAGTTTGATTTCTGCAAAGGGCAGAGTTTTTGCCACTGGAAGGCTGCTGGGTTGAAGATATTTTTCAATTGTGGGGCAGAAAAGCAAACTCCTTAACCCAGCAACATGCTCTGTATCCAGGGCCAATGCATTGTATCTTGAACCTGTGCTTGTTTCAACTGTATGTGTTCTGTCTGTGGGTGGATGGGTTAGAGTTAGTAATAGGGCAGAAGACACATTTCTGTTGTGTGCTGTTACTTGGACAATAAAGTTATTGTATTGAACACTTTAACATATGCTTTAAATAGCAAATGGTTGGGGTAATAGAACAAAACGGTTGCCGTTTTGATGCCACACGGAATTGACAAAGCTTTTGCCTTAATCTCTCTTTGCATTCATACTCCCAGCAACCCTAAGAAATTGTATTTGTCCAGTAAGTATGGTTTTCCTTTGGGAGCTGTATGAGTCTCTGTTGGCCAAGGGATTAGTCTGAACAGGAACATAACTGTTTGATGAAAAGATAGCACAAACATTGGACACAGTTTTCAGGAATAAGAGGTTTATTATGATTGGAACATCCTTGAACAAGTGAACAAAATGGTCCTAAGCCTCTACAGAAGGCTTTGCTACTGACCCTTGTCATATTGGGTGATTGTTCTGTTTAGTTCCACCCCTCACATTTAATTTTTAGAATGATTCTTATTCCAAAAAAGGTATATATATGGCAGACAAGATTCCTCAATTCATATAATGTCTTTTTCATTACTTTTTCATATTTTTTCCCTCCCATTTCTAATGAAAGACGCATTATATACAGTGATGTTTTGATTGGAGCAGCCTAGCGGACATAAAAGCTCACTTGACTGGATGACTGAAGCACCATTTTTCAGAGTTCAACTTCTCTCCGATTTTTCTGCTTGTTCTTCTGATGGTTCCACTGCCGGTATGGATACGATTATTTTCTATTAATGAGGCCAGAGAATGTGATATCAATATAAAATAGAACCCCGAGCCTTATTGCTCGTAGTACACTGTTTACCAATGCATCTAGAAAAGTAGAAATGTCTGTGATGTTATACCTGTGGTATGCAGTCTTATATACCACGGCTTTCAGCCAATCGGCATTCAGGAGTTGGACTACCCGGGTTATAACAGTCTTGTATGCACCCTGGTATTCCACCAAGGAAATAGTTTCCATTACTCCAACTGACCCTGATAATGTGTAAAAAGCAAAATCAACAACTCTTAACTAGTGAAGTCATTTGATTTGAAAAGGAAATAAATGGTTACAGATTAAGGGTTCTGTTATAAAGCATTTAGAAAATGTTGGGTTTAGGCCAAGCACCTGAATAAAAGCCTGTGGTGGAAATGTGTCGTAGCTGTTCCTCAGATCTTCAGATCGTCTTGTCTGGTCTTTATATTGCTGTGTTTGCTGGACCTACTGGGTCGGCGCTGGTGCTCTGCAGGTGACCCTGGAGCAGAACTGGAGCTTTTCTTTTCTGTTGTCTCACCGCCTTCTGGTTTACTGTTCCTCTCTACAGCCAGGTTGTCTCTGTTCTGCTTGTACGCTACTTTGCTGCTGTAGGGATGGTATGTGGAGTCTGGCTCGGTCAGTATATACTGGTCTGCATGGTAGGGCTCAAGGATCGGGGGTTGTCTAGGAAAGTAGTTATAGTTTGGGACAAACGGTACCACTGCCTCGCTATGGATTTTGGACCCTGTCTCGCTTATGGACTGGGCCCGTCTGTAACGGAGTCCTTGGCGGAACTTGGTGTAACCCAGGTGATACATCTCCACCAGGTTCAGCAGGAGTGAGATGCACGCCACCGCCAGCATGAAGAGGATGAATATGGTCTTCTCCGTGGGTCTGGAGATGTAGCAGTTCACCACGTTGGGGCAGGGCGACCGGTCGCACGTGTACAGGGGCATCAGCTCGAACCCGTACAGCAGGTACTGAGCCACGATAAACCCGACCTCAAACAGGGTCTTAAAGATGATGTTGAAGACGTAGGTGCGCAGCAGGACCCCCCGCAGGCGGATGCGGCCCTGGTCGTCGCGGACGGGGGGCTTCTTGGCTTGGGTGTCGGTCAGCAGCGGCTGCTCGTCGCGGTGGGCGGCCAGGTGTTCGGCCAGGTCCTTGTCCTTCTGCTTCTGCTTCTCCTCCATGCGGACCAGGTGCAGGATGTGGCCCAGGTAGATGAGCGTGGGGGTGGACACGAAAATGATCTGCAGCACCCAGAAGCGGATGTGAGAGATGGGGAAGGTCTTGTCGTAGCAGACGTTCTGACAACCGGGCTGCTTCGTGTCGCAGGTGAAGCCCGACTGCTCGTCGCCCCACACCTTCTCCGCTGCCGTTCCCAGCACCAGGATCCTGAAGATGAAGAGCACCGTGAGCCAGACCTTGCCCACGACGGTGGAGTGCTCCTGGGCACTCTCCAGTAGCTTGCCCAACGAGTTCCAGTCCCCCATAGCGGCTTACTCATTAATGGGTTGTCTTATGGTGATCCGGAACAGGAGACTGTAAGCAGAATAATAACTATGTAAGTTTGTTAGTATTGAACTACTCAATAATTACATGTTGGAATAAATCATAATCTTGAATAAGTTGCTTGCATAATTACACTGCAAAATAAATAAGGGAACCCGTAATCACAGTATAACACCAAGTCCAACTTCAGGGATATCCATCTGTCCAGTTAGGAAGCATCAGCGATTGTGAATCAATGTCATCTCTTTTGGTGCAAATGAACATGACTACAGGTGCACTGGAGAAGCAACAGCAAGACAACCCCTATAAAGGGAAAGGTTTTGCAGGTAGTGGCCACCGACAAGTGTGCACTCCTAATGCTTCCTGACTGATTATTTTCTAGTTTTGTGCTTTGCTAATGTCCTTGTCGCCACTGGTAGCGTGAGGCGGTACCTGCAGCGCATTCAGGCTGCACAGGCAGTCCATCTTCTCCAGGTGGGCACATTTATACCTGCCATCACAAGAAGGTTTGCTGTGTCTCCCTGTACAGCCTCTAGAGCATGGAGGAGCTGGCAGGAGACAGGCCATTACACAAGGGCATCAACCCTGCAGCAGGTCTGGTATCTGCTCCTTTGTGAGAGGAGGAACATTGGGGAGCACTGCCAGACCCCTTCTAAATGACCTCCAGCAGGCCACTGGTGTGCGTGCTTCTGACCATACTGTGATTTCTTGTTCCCTTAATGTTTTGAGCAGTGTTTTATACTCTGCTATGGTAGCTCCCAGTTAATGCAGATCAAACACATTTCCTTTTTATAAAACAGGCTTTATAAGGGAGAGATGTCACGGAGGCCAAACTGTGTTGTAGGGCACAAAACGCTGGTTGTGCCGTTTGGAAAAAATAAAACTGTCCTACAGTGACTCAGTAAAGATCTCGGTCTGGCTGGGAATTTATGGCACATTTTGGACAAATCGTGGTCCACAAGCATCAACCAAACAATTAAACGACCTGGAGCTAATTTGCTAGTAAGTATGGGTCACAATTGCTGTATGTTAAGCTGTTACTGCAGCTAAATGTGGATATTAATTGGTTTCTTGTTGAGTTTCAGTGTTTTAAAATAACATATCAAACCAAACAAAATATACCATTTGTAAAAGTATTCTGAAAGAATTGGTCGAAAGTCAATCTGTTTATGTGTTTGTGTGTGTTTGAGTGTTTCCGTGAAGGAATCAGATACTCCTGTTAGGTTATAGATCAGGTTTCTGGGGCTTTACGTTCAATGTCTTACACTTTTGTATATTATACATTCATTATAATATATTCATAGTCCTACATTCATTTAATATACAAGAAAGTTAGAAAAAAATAACTTTTGGAATGTTGGTTATGTAAAAAGGCCCAGGGTGGTTTATGCATGTTTAGGTTTTCTCTTCATTACCCTGAAATTCCTTTCTAAAATGTGCTTGGTTTTTATTAGCATGTTTAATTTAATAGACACACCATAGGCAACAGCAGGATATCCCCTAAAGTAACTTTTTTCCTTGCTCTGCTTCCCCGCAGGCAAACCCCTATCCTCTTAATATCTGTGAGATGGGAGCACATTGTGGAGTTCATGGATGTTTTCTTCCATCACACTTGTACTTAGCCGTTGCCTATATGTTATATTCTGCATGCGATTGTATATTTGGAATGTATCATACAAATAGGTAGGCTCCCATTTTAATGGTTGTTGTGCAGTATATGGTGTCTTAATAACTAGTTGCTTTGATTCCTGAATGTTGATTGGATGATAGCCGTGGCATATGACACTGCACACCATAGGTATGAGATCAGAGCCCTTTCTGCTGATCTAATTGTTTGGTGACCAGTTTATAATTGCAATAAGGCATCTGTTGCTGATATTCCCCAGCTCCATGATGTGCCTGTCAACTTCTCTGAGCTGTAGTATTATGCCTCATCCCCCCATGACCTATTACTGATTATGTTAAAACGTAATATTCCCAGAAGTTAGTGATTTTAAAATGATAGGTATGATGTGTAAGTGCTTATCACATATGGAGGGTATGCACAGAGTACCCGGTTCCCTCAGAGTACCCACACACATGACCCCACATGGTGTAGATTTTCTCCCTACATATAGGCTTCCCGTACATTCCCAGGGACTGAGTGACACTCCATTAGGCACGTCCATGCCAGTTAAAACCTGCTTCAGGAAGTGCTGGTGATGTTCCTGGATGGCCAGGCTGTTGTAACTTGGGAGACATCCGGGACTACGTTAAATCTACTTTCATCAAAGTCTCAGTTCAATCAGACCTGATTACCGGTTTTTACACAATAGGGATTTCCGATGGTTAAATGTACTCACCTACAAACATACAACTACAACCGGGGCAATCCACCTCACGTATCCCTTCATTGTTCAGAGTTAAAGGGTTGTGTATTTCTGATCTCACCTCCGGATTAGTACTCGGTGTTGCTATGGCTCCCGGCATGCCCCATCAAAAACCCTGTAATCCAGAATGCCGCTGCCCACCAGCCCAAGTGCCCACCAGCCCAAGTGCCCACCAGCCCAAGTGCCCACCAGCCCATGTGACCACCAGCCCAAGTGCCCACCTGCCCACCAGCCCAAGTGCCCACCTGCCCACCAGCCCAAGTGCCCACCTGCCCACCAGCCCAAGTGCCCACCAGCCCAAGTGCCCACCAGCCCACCAACCCAAGTGCCCACCGCTCCTCAACCCACTTGCCTCTAGAGCAGCTAAAGGGATCCATACTTCCCCATCTTCAGGTAATGCTCTGCCCTGTGTCTCTACCCAGGCTGTTCTTTGTGCCTCTCCTGAGCTCCTACCAAGTCAGATCTCTTGGTGGAACCATCTTCCCCTTAAGGCTAGGATATCATAGCCTCTGCCCATTTTCTGAAAGAGTACCTAAAATGACCCCACGGCCGTCCCTCCGTCGCCTGTGTGAACTGATGCCTGCGAGGTTTGTTACATTTTATTGTTTTCATTTATCGGGGAGAATGTGTTTACTGCAGTTCTGTGCTTGTCATACCTTGTTAAAATGTACGCACCAAATCCCTCCGGATAACACCATCGACTGGGTGACTAACATGTAACTATATTATAAACACATTGCATCTGCACTGCTGGGCACCTCTGACTTCATCTGGTTCACTCTGTTGTTATTACACATTGATTTCATTTTGTAACAACACTGGCCTGTCAACCTGAAAATCTTTACCCATTACAGTTTAATGTTGTCAAATCATAAAAGAAACAACAATTCAATGCATTTTTCTTCAGTTGACAAGCTTAACGACAAGTGCATCAAGACCTACCTTCCATAATGGTGTTCTCCAGTGAAATCGCAGATCCAGTTAGGTTCTATCACAGGTACACTGTGGTAATCCTGTGCCCTGCAAGGCCATGTCCTTGGTTGGTGATGACAGTGCTCTACTAATATTAAGTTGTCTTGTCTCCAAAGGTTTTAAGTGATTTTCAGCTCTTCTTTACGCAACATATCTGCCCTGTAAAAGTAACCCGCTATAAGACCTCTGCTGTAGAACCCAAACCCTTCACTTTGTCAGCAAGGGTGAGAACTCTTACTCCCTGAAGAGAATTATAAAAGCCCACTGCTAAAGTGGTGTTTCTTTACAACTGAGTGGCGTGAAAGTAGTCCAATGGGGGGTGCGTTTTAGTCTTGCGTGGTATGGTATCTAAATATAAGTCACTGTTAAGGGAGTGGCTTTGCTATCGCGCACGGGGGGCTTGGGGAGTTTGAGTTGAAAGGTCTAATGTTCCAGGGTCTGGTTGTGTGGGGTGGGAGAGCATCAGCAGATAGAAACACTGGGCCTCCTCATACTCCAGTGTCATTGTCGACAGGCTGATGGGAATCTCAGTCTGGTGGTTCTAAATTAAAGGACATCTTTCCAAACAGACGCCCACCGTGAAGGGACAGCGTTTGGTCTGAATGACTGCTGCTCATTGTGTGGATAATAGTACACCTCTTTAGACATCTCATTGTGTGGATAATAGTACACCTCTTTAGACATCTCATTGTGTGGATAATAGTACACCTCTTTAGACCTCTCATTGTGTGGATAATAGTACACCTCTTTAGACCTCTCATTGTGTGGATAATAGTACACCTCTTTAGACCTCTCATTGCATTGAGTCCGACGAGTCGACAGAACACAGTGCATTTGATACATTGCAAATCGCTCACTGACTAACGGGGTGAAACTATTTTCTCCCTAGATTTTGCTGTATGTATCAGTTAACAGCTTGTAAAGGCAAAGTGACTGACAACTCTGGAGTCAACATCCTCGCTCAGTGGCGTTGTACTTAGCAAACAGTGAAAATCATCATTGTCATTAGATGTCTTCCCGGATCTCACACCTGATAGGCTTTCAATATAAGGTCTCTATTGATGTGCTCCAGAAAGAGAGAAATGCCCTTACACTTACCCCTGCTAAGTCCAGCTGTCCCTTAGGGACATATTTCTTAAGCTGAAAGACTGACCCCTCACAGGGCTACGCTATTGATAACCTGGGACCATGCACTCTACCGGGCCAGTCTTTAGTCACTTAGGCTGCCGGAGACATTTTCTCACAGGTGGACTGACAGCTCCTGAGAACTCCAGCATGTCTCTGGCTTTGCAAAGCATCACAGGAAGTGTTTAATAAATAAAAGCTATGGTTTGGACACATTCAGTTCCAACAGAGTAACATTTGGTGTCAATTGTTTTAGCATCAGAAATCAGAAATCCATTAGTACCTACTTACGCAACCTGTTGATTAAACCTCCAATGGTAAGGCAACCAGCTACCATACGATTATGATTCTGGCTAAACATGTAAACAGATCTAGCATTCTGCAACAACTAACACGTTTGATTCTTTCAGATTTGAATTGAGAGAATAATGTATTTGACCTAAATACATTTTCCCTGAGTGCTTGCCCTTTTCTGTGAACTGTACTAAAGTTACAAACTCATGACTGTTGCCATCTTGTAACTTGTCCAGTTAACCAATTATTAGCAGATTGGATTTGGTATAAAGGGGTACATATTTCATATGTGTAGTGTACATTTAACCAATCAAATTAAACCAAAAAAATCTGGGTATTGAAACTAGCTATTTTTAGCTATTAATCACGAAAAAAATTCTAACATGGATTAAGCAATTGGTTAAATTCACTTTTGTACTGTTTGGAGTTTTAATGTATATGTTTATGGTGCTCTCTAGTGGTTATCTGCAGAATTGCATAAATACCTTGAAGTCATCACAAACATAAACCATTCTTGATACACTCATAAGAATATAAATAGTTATGTTTTCAAATACCTCTTATCATAATAAACCCACGTGGCTAGTGTAGATAATCGAAACCAAGTGTTTTATTAAGTGTCTAATTTAATTAGCTACAGCAATAAAACAAAACATGTGCACAATATTCTATATACAGAGACATGATACAGAACAAACCAAGAAGTATCAGCCATAAGACATGAAGAGGTGTGTTATGGCCAATATACCACGGCTAAATCCCTGGACGGGTGGTTCCTACACCACTATACTGGGTTGACATGATGTCATGCATTAAAAGCAGCCAAAACATACATAGCAGAAAGATGTCTACCATGATATTGTTAGATTGCTAGTTTACACACATTTAAAAATGATTCTCATATAGAATCTAGAAATAATTTACAAATGGAGTAGTCATATACTTTATCTCTAAGCAGCATGAAACAGTTGGTCATTTATCAGGACATGAAGTCTGTTTCTCCAATCATCAGTACAGAGGAAGGAACAAATAGGGTCACAGGTGAGGTCTTAAAATGGTTTAGCCAGTGATTATAACCGTGAAAGTGTTTAACAGCCAATCGTTGTAGCTAATAAGCTGTTAGGTTAAGAATTGTGTTTGTTTTAGATGACTACATGACTCGAAAGGAAACATGTGACATGTACCGATGTATGTGAACGCGCATGCAAGCTTCCATCTGCAGATTCTTTTAATGACCGGACAGTTCCATTGACAGGATGGGTAAAAAGTGTGTCCCCACATTTGTGTCTCACCGCATTTGTTCAAAGCACACCTATGCCTTTAAATGGATTGATAAAAATACCCTGTCCCACAAACCCCAGGGGCTCCCGCTGCCAATATAAAATCCTGTATTATTCATTCAGCCATTATCATTTAACCAAGTTTTGCTAGCAGTATGTTATGGAAGTTGTTACGTTCCCCAGTTTTAAAATTTCATGATTCATCATGTGCAACTTTTTATGTGCTCTATTATTGGGTAAGGATTCAAATAATCTAGCCCAATATTTGCAGCTATAGATGAAAATATATATTTTTGTAACAATTTTGTCATCAATATGGTCAGGGATAGGCAGTATTTATACATATCTCAAATACAAAATAGGATTTTGTCATTTTTATTTGATAGAGATGGTGAACATGGCTTCATATTTTGTATCAAAATACTAATGCTGCCTCTGATGTGTCTACTCATTTTGCCCAGACTTGTTGATATCAAAACGGAAGATTTTTCCATATCTCATGAAGGTAAAGGTGTGATACTTGTAGGTTGCCAGTTACCCATTGAGTTTTAGCATAACATTTAACAGTTCATGTTACTTGCTGGTGTTTAATCTACATAGTTGACCAATTTAAGTATTGCCCTAGCTAGCTATTCACCCAAGTAGCAGCCTCACAGTGAACGTTAACGCCCTACTTCCAGCCTATGTTCAGTTTCATCGGTTGTCGATGAAAAAAAGAAAAGCATTTCAGTGTTGTACAACATTACATTATAATGCCACGATATGGTGTAACTTGTTACATTTAAGATTATATTTCTGATTAACAATCAAGTTATTAATTACTTAGAAACTAGTTGTTATGAATAATGTTGCCGAAACAATTAGGAATCAACCAACTGTTGGTTAAACATAAAACTGTTGGTAACTTTAAATTAACCTTCATATTCTAGGTGATCACAGGGATATGTGAATATTTGATCTTATAACAGAATGCATATGTGAGATTTATTGCATGATTTATGTTTGCAGAGAAAAGCTGTTACAATCAAACATTGTCTTCTTAATCAACTGAGTAAGTGTACTGGTGGAGGGTTAGTAAGTGTACTGGTGGAGGGTTAGTAAGTGTACTGGTGGAGGGCAAATATGCTGATAGATGGAGGTTTTGCAAAGTGATTTCATGCCCCCTTGTAACAGTATTTTAAAATACAAAAATACAGTCATTTATTTTAAAATACATTTTGATCTTTGCCTATCCCTGAGAATGGTGTAATAATTGTAATGTTAAGGTAACATTTGAACCGAAAAAAGTGACCATAGAACATTGCAGCAAGGGTTTTATTTCAAATTATTATTGACACATTATTTGTATTGACATGTTCACTTTTATTTTACACCGAATTTTTTACACTATAAGAGAGGGATTGATATAGAATAGTGATGTTGATGTTAGCTGCCCCATTAAGGCTATTTAATTACAAAAACATAATGTTCCAAAAGTCTTGAAGAAAACATTTTCCCTCAAAACCTTTACTCGCAAACAATGTTTAGGACCACAAATAATAACTTCGGCACCAGTCTGTGGTTTATGAACGTAGATCTCAATGTGACCACTTGGGTCCGGAACACAGTCGATGCCCTTCAGGGTTAATGGCCAGACGTGTTGGTCCCATTACGCTATGGTCAGTGCCAGCTGCACACATTGATCATCAAATGGGAAATCCGCTTTTCCAAATGTGTATGATACGGTAGCCTATACAAATAGTTATATAAAATATACACATTTTAGGTTGTTATCATGTTATTTGCATTTATAGCAACACAATTAAACTAGTAATTGTCAATTGTACCAAATAGAAACTACATGCATATCAACTACATGTTGATATGCCAAATAGCCTGTCATGTTTGACAATTCTAACGTCCAAAGGCTTGATGCTGTTGACATAGTCAATGCACCGTTCATTCAGATTAAATGGTCAGAGAGAAATGTCCCGGTTCGTATCTTCCACCCTAATATCTTCACCGTCATTCAACATTTTGAAACTATTTATCAGTAAAAGTATTTTTTTTAAACCTGCACTTTTTAAACAATTACTTTTGGCTTTGCAAAAAGAAAAACTTGTATTGTTTTATTAACAGCAACCAGCATTATTTGCTATTATGTTTAATTGAAAACGGTCTTTTAGTGCGCAGCTGTGGTCCAATGCAGAACTCCCAGCTCCATTCACTAGTGCGGCTCCCTGCCAGAAACTAGGGTTTCATACCCAGCTATACCTTTCACAGCTGTCTCCTCTACACCTTTATCTCTTTGTTTCCCTCCATCAATAAAAGTATTGAAATAACAATAAGAAATATGTAAGGTACTGTGCATTACAAAAATGACAATACTTTCAATGGTCAGCAAACAAAGTCACAATCCTAATCATGGTAGCAAGCCATTTTCAGATCAGCCCCATTTCCAAAACTCTAATGTAAACGTTATTCTCTGTCACAAGAAACACATTACATGTTGTGCACTTTCTGAAAAGCTCTATGGCCAGTTGCATTTTGGTAGATCACTGTTGTATTACCATCGCTGAACAATGTAAATAATAGTTCAGCAACATTTAAAGCTAAACAAAGAAGAAATGATACAGTAGAACTACACTACCCAGCCTTGTCCTGGATTAAAGTAACTCACCACTGTTACACCGCCCACTGCCATGTTCATGGTGGAGGATAACCAGTGGGACACCACCCTGGCTTCTGAGCCTTTTAGGGATTCAAATGTCTGTCAGGAAATAAAAGGTTTTCATGATTTATGAAATATGAGCCGGAAGATCATACCAGAATTGAGAGCATATCGAATATAGCCAAATTGAGGCGTTGCAATGGGCTGTTGATATTTAACCTTTTCATTATTTTCTTCCATCTCCTCTTCTGTGGCGTGATGTATTTTCAATTTGAAATGATCCTTTCAGTCATATTCAGTGTCATTTCAGCAAGTATAGAAAATGTGTGCGTCATCGTTTCAGTTGTTACCTTGGGCATGTGCCCGATTACACTAATCCAGTCACTGTCAGTTCCGCTATTCCTAGAAGGAGCTGAGCTTCTGAGTGATCCACGCTCCCATAGTTGAGTCCGCAGCAGTGCTCAACTGCTTACCGCAGACTTTTCCTACCAAGAATACCACCTCTGCGACGTTAAGCAGGATGCAGATCCCTGACACAGCCAGCATGAACACGGTAAAGACCGTCTTCTCGGTGGGCCTGGACACGAAGCAGTCCACCGTGTTGGGGCAGGGGTAGGAGTCGCACTTGACCAGGCGGATCATCTTGTACCCGGGGTAGATCATGTAGAACAAATACATGAAGGTCACTTCAAATATAATGCGGAAGAACAGGCTGATGACGTACGTCCACCAGAGGCCTCCGGTGATCTTCACCTTCTGGGTTTTGATGTGCTCCAGGTCCTTGGGGCCGGTCCGCCCGGACGGCCTGTAAAGCCTCTTGTCGACGTGTCGCCGGTGGGCCACATGCATGGACACCAGCAGCGCCGGGGTGGAGACCAGGATGAGCTGCAGGGCCCACAGGCGGATGTGGGAGATGGGGAAGAAGTGGTCGTAGCAGACGGAGTTGCAGCCGGGCTGCTGGGTGTTGCAGGTGAAGCCGGACTTCTCGTCGCCCCACACGCTCTCCGCGGCGACCACGAGGACCAGGATGCGGAAGATGAAGAGGACCGAGAGCCAGATGCGGCCGATGCCCGTGGCGTGTCTGTTTACGCCGCTGATGACGGCGTAAAAGGACGCCCAGTTCATTTTCGATTCCGGGTCTGAAACACGAGAAAAGGCATTAAAATTGTTTTTAGAGTTTGTTGATTTTATTAGTTCATTTAACTTAACACAAAAGCCTTATGGACGTTAATTACTTCCCCCGGGTAGGATACAGATACTTGCTCACTGTGTTTTTTTCCCTAAAATTTCAAACCAAGTTCTCACGTAACCCACTTGACCAGTCAATACCACCATCCAACCAGCAGTGGTTAGCAACTGGAGATTGGGAAGTGTCCGTAAATTCTTTCAAAGCAGAATCTAGCTTGAAATAATGTATAAACTCTTTAAATCCAACAGCAGCTAAGCGTTTTCTCCTGCTTTTTATTTTCATTTTATAAATGTGTTATTCCATTCCAAGCCAGAAGATGAGACTTGCGGAGATGGAGAGGTTACCAAGCTCAATAGGTGGTGTAAGAGGCATAGACAGCACCCAGGGTGGAGGAGCACGTTGACCTCCGGGTGTAGCATGGACACTGATGTGCCTCCAGTGGAGAATGGAGCATCTCTGCCAGCCTGGACATTAGCGGGCAGCTTAAGAGACCGAGCCTTTGGTCCTGGTCTGCCCCATGTGACCAGTGTGCCATGATGACCCTGGCACCAACCTGTCTGGTTCCCTCCCACAGACACCCTGACCACCACTACTGTCAAAACGGGGACTCTCATTCAATGTTCTGCACAAGTGCCACGACAATCACTATGACATGTACATGGAAATTGTGCTAGAAAAATAACAGGGTCCTTTCTCTTTAACTATATGTTTAACTCAGTCAAATCAAACACAAATGAGTGACCTTTGCTGGTAAAGAGGAATGATAAAGGAAAAGAAAGAGATATGAAAAAAGAGGATATCCAGATTTTTGTATTGTGTATTACATATATAACCCTGAGTGGCACTGACTATATTATAATTAGTATGGCTAAATTAAGATATAACTTTTGAGTAAAGTTATTATTCAAAATGGGTACTTATACAATATTATATACATTAAGCACCCCAAATGTATGATAATCATAGTATTTCACAAACCACCCTTGTATGGATGTTAATAGAAATGGCACATCTTATTTAAAGATTATTGAAGATTAAAATCATAAATAATTGTGCTTTTAAACTACGAAAAGGCTCTTTAATTGTAGAATTCAGGATTACAGGGTGATTGTAGAGTATGTTTCTATAATAGCATGGACTGCATTTATGTTAAACTAAATGTTAGCTTAACTGAAAATAACATTACAGCTTGTATAAAGCCTATAAAAAGATGTTTTACGGAAAGGCCTTCTTTTAGAATATTAGGACTAATCCACAATTACAATTTTCAAATCATCAGTGGAAATGTTTAACTGTAGATTATCAACCAGGAAGACATGATACCTCACTTAAACACAAAACCTATTCAGCAAAAATTCAGTTTTTTTCCTGAACTTAATTACATTTCATAGATAACAAATGATTAAATTCTTAAAATTACCTTTAGTAGAAGTAGTACACAGACAATTGTTACCATCAGAATTGATATAGTTTCTTTCTCCATTAGTGAATGTGAGCTGGCACACCATGAGTGTACATTGCCAGTGATTTCTCTCACACTAGCCACTGCCCTGCACAGTCATATGCTCTGGTGTGAAGGATTTACATACAATAGCTGCTTTTATTGGATCTAACAAGCCCCTTTAGAATTTGATCAAACGCCTCAGTATCCGCCTACCCATAGCAAAGGAAAGAATCTGTGTGGACACAAAGATCCTGCCCTGTCTATTGTGCACTGTGCTGCAAGGGAAGTGGAGGCCGCTTTTGACGCAATACAAAGTAAAACGTACAAAACCGAACAAAGAAAGTCTAACTACATAAAGAGGGAGTCAATCTTACAGATAAACATTTGGAAGAATCCACGCTTTGCTGTCTGCATATTTATTGGTTGTTTAGGTGTGTGTCGTATTTAATAAGATGTACTGTATTTCTGCACACCCACCTGCTGTCAAAAGGTTCTGAAAAAAACTTTTGGGAGATTAAGAACTGATAAACAGGCCTCAGACGGAGAACTAAGTAGACTTTAATGATCACACACCAGCATCATCTTAACAAGGGCCCCCATGAACAGAGTAAGCAAGTTCATAACAGTTGCTGATAAAACAAAAACACAAATAGAGCTGATGAGATTCCTTGTTATATATAAATGTTGCAAAACGTTGTCTTGCAAAATGAACCTAGTGTCACTTCACTTGTATTGTCATTATCATTGAATCTATGCAACGCGAAGGTCTGATTAGCCATTACGGGTTCATGTGTCTAGAGCAGGGGTCTCCAAACCATTCCACGGAGGGCCGAGTGTCTGCAGGTTTTAGTTTTTTCCTGTAAATTGGTTCCAGGTTCAGACCTAAATAACCAGATGAGGGTAGACCTAACCAATCAGTGACATAATTAATCAATCAAGTACAAGGTGAGAGTGAAAACCTGCAGACACTCGGCCCTCCGTGGAACGGTTTGGAGACCCCTGGTCTAGAGTGTGTAGGCGGTTCCAGGATGACGGAGGAATTGATGCTATTGACGGGCTCTACCCCACACCTGAATCCCATTGAGAACCTCTGGGACGTTATGAATTGATGCATCAGACGCCGCCAAGAAGCACCACAGACTGTCCAGGAGCTCACTGATACCCTGATCCAGGTGTGGGAGATCCCCCAGGACCCCATCTGCCGTCTCAACAAGAGCATGTCCAGATGTTGTCAGGAGTTGTCATACGGGCCAGTTGGGGCAAGACACACTACTGAGTCATATGGAGTTGCTGTGATGAAATACATCCAAGTTGGAACAGTCTGTGATTTCAATGTGAGTATGAATCCTGCCCTCAATTCGTTGGCGATTTTGTTCTCAACCAATTACACAATATACAGTACAAATGAACATGTTTTGTTCATTGAGAACCGGTGTGTGATTCATGTGTACCCTTCATTTTTGGAGGGGTGCTTATGATCAGACAGAATTTGGATAAATACTAATTTGTCATTACTGAATAAAACAAAACTGCCAATGCATAACATTTGTAACAAGCTTTTTATAGTAATTTATTGAATATGGAACCAAATACTTGAACAATGAAAAAATTTAATGTACCAGGAACAAATTTGAAGTACTTCTGACAAGAGATGTTGGACTAAACAAATGGCTTTTTCTTTGAAATGGTAAAACGGATGCACCCTGAAATGAAAGTACCACATTTCATTAGGGTCACCTCCAATGAAACATTACATCTAAAATGCTGGAGGAAAGCAATATTTTCAATGTTAGCTTCACTATCCAAATACATATTGATCACTCAGGGTATAAGCACAAGCCACCTTTTTCCATCAGCAAACACAATGACCAGTAGATGATAACATCAAATAGCAACACGTAATCACCACTCCTCTCTTTTTAACAAACGGGTATTTAAATGCTTTACTCCCAGGAAATACCTGTAGCATCCCCTTAAAAGTTCAATCTATTTTTCATCAAATGCACATCATTGATATTCTCATGCATACGTGTACTCTCTCAACAGACCGGGTTTTGTATGGAGCCTGCACTTAATTGGCAGTCAATAAAGTGATTCTGATATGGCTACGATGAAAGATGGGATTTGCCACATCACAATAAAGAGACCATAAACAGACATCATTTCTGTCTGGAATTGTATATACCTCGGTGTTCCTCGAGGCCACCTTTCAATTTAAACTGGCAACTTCATTTTGGGAGGGACAAAGTGTAGATGAACGTGGCAGACCAGGTTTGGCACTATTGCTGTTTGCCGGCCGTCAACCCATGTTTTTGCGGTTCCCGTAGCCTCTCCGATGTGTGTCCTTCCAATTGTCCCAGTCTCTAGCTTTCTGCAAGGCCTCTTCATCATCATTCTCCTCCCTCTTCTCCTTCTCTTCTTGTGCACGCTCCTCTGCATCAAAGTCCTCTGGAAGGAGAAACAGAGAAATACATATTGAGAATGAAATGGTTCCTGACTAAATGTTTCACAAAACAATGTATTGCACAATGCCTTACAAAAATGATTTTGACCTCTTATGTTTGGGTGTTATATACTTTATTTACAATACTTGAAAATATGACTGGCCAATCTACACTCTAAACCAAAGAATGACAAAACCAAACAGGTTTTCCAATTTACTGCAAATAAAAACACCGAAATCTCTCTTGTACACAAGTATTCTGACCCAGTTGTGGTCTCAGACTTTCAACCCAAGTTGGCGGGCAAAATGCAAGCAGTTTTGTTTGCATTTTGGTGATTGCTCACGGGTCCAGATGCCAAAAGTTGAAATCTTGAGCGGACTCATTTCATGTCAACCAACGAAACAGTGTTTATCTTGTCAACCCATCAAATCATTGACAACATGAATTTTTGAGCGTTAAAATCAAGAAATGAATTATTGCTGTTTTGGAGATAGTTATGGATGAGCACCAAAACCAGCAGTTGTTTAAGATGCTTCAATATTTGCATGTGATGGAGAAGACATCACATGCAGAAGTAACACCCCACTAGCAGTGACATCCATTGTTAGTGAAGTAGGCTACAGAATCTCCATCCAATAAAAAATAGCTCAGGGCCCACAGAAGGCTAGGGCCGGCACTGTGTACTGTCTATAAACACCGTTATTCTAAACTTTATTTTCATTTCAAAACAGATTTTGTCATTTTTCACCACTGAACAAAATCATCAAACATTAATGGATTATGCAAATTGTTGCTTAGAGTTTGTTTTATTAGAAGATATGTTTATCAGTGTTTATCAAGGCCACAGCGTTTTTTTTGTTCCTCATGTTTATTTGATATTGAAGTCTGTGCATATAGGCTGTTGAATAAGCCTGGCATGAAAATGTGGGGATAAAATAATAAGCAATACAAAATATTTATTTAAAGAACCACATTTAAATATTCTTTCCGATTATGGTATTTGATTAATTGAAATAATAGGATTGGTCCCTCTTGAAGTATAATGATTATAAGATGAAAATATAAGAATACAATATCTTAAAGTAACTATGTAATATAATGCCTTACTTACTACAGCAAGTAGAACTGTAACTACTAACTGTTGTTAGTTACTTTTATATGTAATGCTCCCCAACACTGGTGCCAAGTTTAAAAGGCTTGTATAAAAACACAGTTGGCTTGGTTTTCTTTAGCTTCGAGAGACAGAACGCACAGGTGTTGTCCACAACTTCTGATTTAATTGTCACTTTACCATGGTACCTGCAGGACGTACTAGCCGTAGTAACCAATGTCTACTATGTAGCTAGTTAAATTACCTAGCTTGGTACTAGCTTGCTCTCTACCTCATAAACAACGGTTTGGCCAGAAAAGCGGCAAACCATTAAAGTGTCTTGCTAACATTCTGACTGAAGTCATGGTTCCTCTCTGTATGTGACCAGAGCTAAAACACGTTCACAAACCACATGCTATTTTTGGCACATTATCACCTCTTCACTAATGACAACAGACCCCCAAAAATAAATGTAAAAAAAAAATAAAACCATTTAAGACTTGTCAAGGCCTTTTTTCAGGACCTGTGGACACCCCGATATCTTATGCCTTTTTCACATGAGTAACTTCCATTTCATCACTCTACTAAAAAAGCCAGATTAGAGTAATCATTTCTATCCAATCTCAGAGGTTTACTGAGAGGTCAATGGACTTCATAGCTTGGTTTTGTTCTGAAATTGAAGTGAGAGTCCCTATATAGAAAGATATAGACTTTACCTTTGTAAATCACATCCAATCAAGTTCTAGACATCTTAACGATGAATCAAACAACGTCAAATGCATTGAGGGCAACTTGGTGTGTCGTGGCAAATGTTCTGCACACTTTTGTACATAAGATATCAGTTTTAAATTTTTACATCGTCAGTATGGGGTATAAGATTGAATACTTTAGAAGGCACTGTAGCCACAGTTACCTATAAATGAAACCCCAATAGCAACACATCTGTCAACCCTACCAGCGCTGCGTGGGATTCCCTGGTCTGGCAGAAGATTTTTCTTTCTGTGCTGCTCATACCAATCGTCCACAGTCATGGTTGGTAGGCTGGGATACCCGGCCCCAAAGACACTGAGAAGGAATATTACACATAAAGGAACTACGGAGTTAGTATTAGAGATACACATGACAACAATAAGCAAGTAGCCATCTACTCTAGATCAGTGGTGCTCAACCCTGGTCCTCGGGCCCCCCCGTTGCCCTGCACGTTTTAGATGTTACCCCCTTCCAACACACCTGATTCAAATGAATGGGTTGCTAACAGCCTTCTGCTGAGCTTGATACCGACCCATTCATTTGGATCAGGTGTGTTGGAAGGGGGTAACATCTAAAACGAGCAGCGCAGGGGGGCTCCGAGGACCAGGGTTGAGCACCACTGTTCTAAATAAGGGAGTTCCGAGAGAACAGAACATGTGTATGTTTGAGACGGTGCCTACCGGGCCTGAACCGCGTCTTTGGTGAGAATGAAGGGTTTCATGGGCGGCCTTTTCGACTGTGATGGCTGACTTGAACTCTACACACGGAAAAGACAAAGAGTACCCTTTCAAATCAGGCACTGGTGAAGGAATGGCAGTAATTACATCTTCAAATCAAGGTACCTGTTTTAGAACATCCATCCTAGTCAAAATCTCCATTTCCTGGTCAATGCTTTCGATTTCCTCCAGGGACACAGAAATCCATTTCTTCACATGGAGGAGGTAGAAGTCTCTGATTATTTCATCATCTGCTTGCCCACTATCTACTGCAGCCTTGATCTCTGATAGCTTGGCCTCTGTGTCCTTCTTCTGTTTGTATCTGCAGAGTGAAGAACAATAAATAAATATTCCGAAAACATGTCAGATTAATTGCCATTATGAAACGAATGAAATAGATCATAAATGTGTTAAATGGCTGAGGGATAACAAATGAACAGTGTTATGACGGGTGTTCAAGGAAATGTACGCCCAAACATTACTTGTGCAATGATCAATAAAACAATGTCTCTTAAGATCAATTCTGTAAATTCTGTAATGAAATGCAGATGTTTCCTTTACCTTTCTATCTTTGCGGCTCTAACTGTAGCCATTGCAATCAAATCCGGAGGTTTGGGGGGTCCATTCGCAGATTCTTCTTCTGGTGTGTCAGCAGAGTTTTCATTGGTTTTGGGTAGTTCAAACTTTGATATGTTATACTCCTTACATCTTTTCAAGAAGTCCAAAAAGTAACATCTAGCTATCTGAACTTGTTCTAATCGTTTGGCTAAATTAACTTGTTTCATAGTTAGAGCCCCCAGGAGAGCAGGCAACACCAGATACTTCAGATCAGTGGTTGCTAACTCCTCCAACTCCTCGTTTCGGCTGAAAAAAAAATATTGACAATGAACAGATTAACGATATTAGGGAAATTTATAATTTAGTTGATAACCACACACAACATGTTACTGTAACTAACATGTTAATATTTCAACTGGTGTTCCAATTTGTTTCTTTAGTGCGTAAACACAGTCTAAAAAAACGAGAATGCATAAAACAGCCGACAATGGCACGATTTAGCTTAACCTAACGTTATCTTATTAGCTATCCAACTTGTTGATGACTGAACAATAACATTACAGTAACATAACTGTAGGTGCCTAGTTATATTGTTCAATTAAACGCACAGAACAGTCTCATGTTGTTGGGCTTACTTTTTGAGAATAGCTATTCGCTAGCTATATGGCTAGTTGTCGTTGTTAGAGTCTACTAGCTAACGTTTGCTAACTCTACCAACCTGAACAGGTCGAGCTGGGCAACCATTCGCGTTGCCTCTTCCAGTTGAGTTATTCCACGCTTGATTTTAACCTGGATATGAGTAGCAGCGATGGGGTCATTTGTCGTGTCCACATCCTCATACAGTTTCCATCCACGATCTAATAAATCTGATAGTTTAAGGGGCTCTTCTGTCTGACTTAATGACAAGCTAGCGCTTTCAGCAGCTGCCATTTTTACAATGTTTTCGGAAGCAATGACTACTCTCGGCTACCGTACGTTCACTTTTCTTTGTGCGCATTGCGAAGCCTACTTTGTTTCCAAGGGGTGGCGCTCTTTTTAAATGCCTCAATTCAGATAATAAATATCGTCCCAGGTGGTCGTTTTCCTAAAATTCGTCCAGATTTTTCGTCAAAAAATAAAGGAAATTCACAAGTAGGTCTACTAGGTCTACTCTCCCTTATGTTGAATCATGCTTAAAACGATTCCAGGATTCGATTTTTTTCGAGCAGCATTCATATTTATATATTTTAGAATCTTCCTTTGATTTCTCTAGACTCTAGGTCTTCATTATCAAATTAAAAACGTGTGATATTCGTTAACCATACAATTACTTAGAACAACATCTTCCCCCACGTGTCTTTTACACACCAGAACATTTCCTTATATTGCCAAATGCGCAGAAATATTCCCTACCTTCTTTGCAATGGTAGTAAATTCGAATCCAACTAGATGCGTTGGAGAATTTTAAATATAATACAACTGTATTCAAGTTCTCTTGCGCCTTTAATAATCACAAAACGCTTGAAAAAGCAAACAACTACACCAGAGTGGGTCTTAACTAGAATCCAAGCTGAAGGTCCCCAGTAGCTAGGCCATACATTTAATTTGTAACATATTATGCGTTTGTGTAAATTCGTTAGATAAGGTACCACTTAGTAGGGTTAGTGAAATATTATACGTTTTAGCAAATTTGTACCATAAATATACATTTGAATGTAACTTAATTTAACGTGGTTCATCAGAATACATCTGTTGTCATAGATTTGACTATTGTAACAGGAAAGACACAGGGAAGGGACACAGGGTGTGTTTGGGGCCCTGGGTGGGTTTTTATTTACACAAGCAGAAGTGTGAGGAGGGGAAGGAGAAATCAACCCCCTTTTATTGGGAGGTAGCATCATCTCTGGGGCGGCCTACCTGTGGCTTGAAAGAACTCTTGCACTGTCAATTAAGTCTGTCAGGGTTTAGGGGGACAGTGGGATTAGACCCACATTGTACTGCTACAGTTGCTATTTGGCTAGCCAGCTCCTTTAATGTTGGATTTTTAGCTTGCATGTGTTCAAGTAAAATGGAATGTTCCAGTACCAACAATGTATTTGTGAGGATGAGTTTGGATTTGCTTGCTATATTTTCCTTGAACAATATTGACATTATGCTGACGAAAGACAAGGTCCAAAGCAAGGCTATCTACAAAGCTCGCTAATGCTATGTTTGCTAAGGTTCGTTGGGTAGAGAACACATTTGTTGAAAGACACAAGATTGGGTGGCGGGCCATTAAAATTGACATATAAAATATGTCAATGGCCTTGAACATCCCTTGGAGCATGGGTTATATTTTTATTGAGAAGTGGAATGTGAAGGGCACAACCAAGACGTATTCCACCAAACTGGATTACACAGAAAGTATGAGACTGATCCAAGATGTTGCCAATGGGAACTTTGACAGAGTTACAGACTTTAATGACCGAGGCTGATCAAAGTGTGAATGAAACAAGAACAACTCAAGCACTCCATAAATCTTGCCTGCAGGGTGGCAAGACCTGTTTCAAGTATGCCAAAAACATTCAGGAGATTCTGTGGTCACGTGGCAAAATGTTCTGATATCTCATGAAAGTGAAATTTAACATTTTGGCCTGTAAAACATGAAGGTTGACGCAAAACCATAATTCCTACTCTGAAGTATGGTGGTGGCTGCATTATGTTATCAAGATGTCGGTCATTGTTAGGGAATTGGGCGCCTGGGGTTGAAAGGATATGGAGGCACAGAATAGTTCTTTAGGAAAACCCACTGCAGACAACTAGAACCTGGATGGAAGTTTACAACTGAATGCACATACCCAAGGCTAAATTACAGTGATTCTGAAATAAAAAAGATATATGTTCCATAGTGGCCTTAACACAGCCCAGGCCGTTATCCAATCAAACATTTTGGCATTGCCATCGTCCATCAACACTCCCCAAGGAACAGTTTTGTAAAAAAAAAAAGTTGTTATCTGAAATCCTGTAGAGATAATTTATCAATAATAAAATATATGTATTTAGAAACATTAATAAAATAAAACAGTGTTACTAAAATTTGTAATAAACTGATAAATACAAAAGTAATAGATTATGGCCTACTGAAGTAAATGGCTGCATACAGTATGTTCAACATGCTGTACAATGCACTGGTTTTGTTTCTCAGTAAACAACCAAACCAATGTCCTTGCTCAAACAGGAAGAAACTAAAAAAAGAAATCACTGTTGACCAAAATAAAAAACAGGTGGGATGTAAAATAGGTTCTTGAAGGCAGGCACAAGGGTATCCACTGAAGGTAGACTGGCAACCATGTGCCCCTAAAACAACCACCATGGAGTCCAACTAAAATGTGCCTCAAGAAGGGCAAAAAAACAAACTCAGGTCAACTTTTGATATAGAGAAAAAATAAAACTGTGGCCAACCAAATAAGGGAAAACAGAGTCTCAGACTTGTAAAATCTCCATATGGGGTCAAAACCACTGAAAGGGTTTATCTCTATGAATTGCTCATTCCCAAACTGAAGCACTGTGCTAGCAGCTCTTTAACTTTAGCTGTTCCAGTCCAAGTGAAAGACATTGACTCTAATGAGAGACAAGCACAGGTGAAACCTTCTAACGAGGTGACTCCCAACAGCGATAAACCTGATCATGTTGCTTGAATGAAAACATTTCAGAGGGATTTAATCCCTCTTCAGGGACCCCCAGACGTTTCACAATTGTGCTGTAACCAAAGCACACCTTATTCCCAAATCAAGGGTTTGAAGATTATCTGACTGGTCTAATCACATGGACAAGATCAAATACATAGAACTAATTAAAATCTCATTAGGCAGTAATGCTAGGATTGATTTAAAGCTGCCTTAACAATTTTATGGGATCTTTTTACAATATTTATCCAGTTCCAACCCACAACCTACAGTTTTGAAAGTGGAAGAATACGTGTTGGCCTGTTAGCAATTGTAGGTTTTTCTACAGTACCCAAGAACAGTCTGACTTAATTTCATTTGAATGGAATTGGAAATAATACTGGAACAGCAGGGAAAGGGTCGAATCCGAGTGAAGACCGAGACCAGAACCACTTAAGTCCAATTCTAGACTGTGATTAGAAATGTGTCAGATCATCACCATAATATGACCAAAATTGTATAGCGTTTTGTATTCATATGTATGGTATATTTCCCATGAATACTGCACCGGCAGCAGGGGAGTCTAAATTGAAAATCTAATTTAAAATTGGGCTACTTTCGCTGCATTTACATAGAAAAGGCTATTCAGGTGTTTTGTATTGGTCTTTTGACCAGTCATATCAGCAATAAATAACACATTTTAGCAGATTTTACTGACATGATCTTAAGAGTGCAGAGAGAAATGAATTAAGTGCACTGATGCACGCACTAGCTACAATGAGCTTGTGTTTCCTTTACAACATTTATTAATTCTGAGGCTTCTTCATTCCTATTTTAGATATTGTTATGCACATCATTCATGACATTTGGTTACTTTGTTGGCGAAGGATCTATAATTACACTGCTCAGGATGGCTTATCCTTATGTGCCGTCGCAAGGTTTGCTGGGTCTTCCAGTACAGTCTCAAGAGCATGAAGGAGATACCAGGAGACGGGCCGTTACGCAAGGAGAGTTGGACAGGGCCGTAGACGGGCATCAACCCAGCAGCAGAACCGGTACTGCTCCTTTGTACGAGGAGAAAGCAGAGGAGCACTGCCAGAGCCCTACAAAACGTTTTCCGGCGGGCTACTGGTGTGGATGTTTCTGATCAAACTGTCAGAAACAGAGGGCCCCACACATTTTAGTAGGACCTGTGCTCACAGCCCAGCACCGTGCAGCTATATTGGCATTCACAAGACACAAGATACACCAGACTGGCAGGTCAGTTATTGGTGCCATGTTCTCTTCATACATGAGAGCAGTTTCACACTGAGCAAATGTGACAGACGTTAAATAGTCTGGAGACGCTGTGGTGAACGCTATGTTGCCTGCAACATCATCCAGCATGACTAATTTGCCGTTGGGTCAGTGATGGTCTGAGGAGTCATATCCTTGTAGGATTGCACATACAGTCACATGCTAGCCAACAAGAACCTGACAGTTGTTAGGCACCGGGATGAAATCCTCAGACCCATCGTCAGACCTTATGCTGGTGCAGTGGCCCTGGTTTCCTCAAGGTGCAGGACAATGCCCGGCCTCATGTGGCCAGAGTGTGTAGGCAGTTCCTGGATGACAAAGGCATTAATGCCATTGACTGGCCCTCACGTTCCACAGACCGGAATCCAATTGGGAACCTCTGGGATATTATCCAATTTAGAACTTCTACTGCCAAGTAGCGCCACAGACGGTCCAGGAGCTCATTGATGCCCTGGTTTAGGTCTGGGAGGAGATCCCCCAGAACACCATCTGCTTTCTCATTAGGAGCATGTCCAGACGTTGTCAGGTGGCCATACAGGCATGTGGGGGCCATACACACTACTGAGTTACATTATGATTTGCCGTAATTAAATTCAAGTAAGTTGTGATTTTAATGGTTTAAATGGATTAATAGATTAAATCGAGCCCTCAGTTTGTTTGGTGATTTTGGTTTCCATTGACTTGTTATGTAATTTTGTTTGCAACGAATTACACAATGTACAGTAAAGATTTTGTTCTTTCATATATTTTGTTCAGTGTGAACCGATGTGTGATATAAGTGTGCCCTTAATCTTTTTGAAAAGTGGATAAGCCTAAGTAAGGTCTGTCGGTGATCGGTTCTCCCGCTTTAAATTAATTCAATAGACTCCAGTACAAACCTAACATGACATAGAGGTAGAGAGAGAACGGTTTAGTTCATAGGCAAGTGGTATGTATTTGGAAAGTGGCCTAGCAGGGCTTTTAAATAGGTTGCAGTGGAGAAAGACCCGCACCAACCTCCACAACAATATTGATCGCATAATCAGGAGAATCGATTATTGGTGGGCACAAATTGGCCTTCTATGAATATTGAGGGACAATTATTTTGATGATTTTTGGGCTGATCATTACTAGTCTGGTCTCAAATGATCTTGGGAAGAATTGATGATTCCTCACAGCCTGAGACAAGGTCTAGACTAGGCTATTTTGTTTTCTATAATAGTAAACTTTACTAAACATAATAATAATAATGGTTATGTGCACATATGCCCTTTACAATTATCACCACCATTTCTACACCACACCTTTGGAGCTCTGCCGTCTATTGGGCATTCCTCGCATATTCTCAGCCCTCCCTGAATCAACATCTTTTCAAGTTGGATGTAAATACGTTAGTAATCTGAAGCACTAGAACTACTAGTTTGGGGTAAAGAAATGTGTCTGTGGAGTAACTGAAAAGTCACTAAGCTGATACTCTTTTGTTAGATATTTCCCTCAGATGGATGTCCACTAAATACCTTTTTGTTAAGTGTGGAATTAAGGTGCATTAAGGCTGTTCTCCACATCTTGATAAGATGTAGAATTAGCCTTCCTAGAGGTGCCATGTGGCTCAATCAGTTGTAACATTGTTAAGGAGTACGGTCACAGTGGATATGGTGCAGTTTGACATTTGTAGGAAGAAATACTTACTAAGCAACATCTCCCCTGCAACATAATGTATACACAGAGAAGGGTGGATTTGTAATTGTCTTGTTACTACAACCACTCCGGCATAAATACCATTGTCACTATTGATTGATTCTTAGTAAACGCTACAATGTATTAAAAAAATACCTGTACAATCTGTGTCATGGATGGTTAAAATGAAACAAAACAGGACATGTATTGTTTTTTTTAAATAAAGAATATGCAGTAAATTGTCCATATGTACAAAAACACATTGCTCAAATATATTTTAAAGATTTGTCTTATAATGATAATTGGTGAGCCTCTGTTGACTAAAGTGGAAAAGATATTTAAAATAGGACCATCAACCATTCAGCCACTAATGAGCAATTCAGTTAATGAGTAGATAAAAATTGTTTGAAGCTTTTCATCGTCAGTTGGACTGTTTAAAGCCAACTTGGTGAATAGCATTTCTGCTTCTAAGCAGTCTTTGTTGTAATTCACACCCTTTGTAATCTATTCAACATGTTCTCTATTGAAGATTTTACTAATCAAGCAAAAATAGCTTACAATCAATCACATTTGCCCTTCAAGTAAAACAATCTTCTTAACACTAGTGGTCTTCCGTTAAAAAAGCACAAAAAACAAGTAATGTTGAAGTCCATTTCCACCTTCTTATGTTGGTAGTTTGAAGATGCTCTTCTTGTTTTTTCATTAGGCTTTGTAGTACTACACAGAGAATTCAACCACAACCTCTGTGTCAATACATTTTGACAAGTCAATATGGTGGTGAAAATAGTGCTTCATGTTTACTCAAGTCTCTCAGGGGATTGTTCATTTGCATACATATCTCTCCACTGTCCTTTCACACCTCTTGCAAGTGACGTAGCAGCACCAGTGATACTTGCACTGGCATCTCTCTACAATCCGTTCGGTGTAGGCATTGTAGCCACGACCACAGCACATGAGATTGCAACTCCCACTCTCGTTGGACGTCTTATTGCACTGTCTTGAGACAAACAAATATTGTGCAAATTAATAAACAACAATATTAAACACTCCGAATATTTATACCTTCAAAGCAACTGTAAAAATCAAAGCAACCGTAAAAATACACATTTTACCCAGAAAGAAACCCAAACCCACCTGTCCTGCGTTCCCAGCGACCCGAACTTCTCATTGGGTGTGCAGTAATCAGAGGAGCTGACGAGGTAGACCAACTCGCTTTCTCTCACTGGGCGAACATCCAACTCTTTGGGGACCAACTGCTTCCTTGTCCCGACATGACGGTGGATCACTTTGGTTGCAGACAGGTACTTGGATTTTAGATCCATGGCAATGTGGTTAATATCATGGAGGCCCTTCCAACATGTTTTGACTGAACAAGACCCCGACACGCCATGGCATTTGCATTTGGTCTCCAGGGCTTCAATAAGTGCCTAAAAACGAAAAAAAAGAGTGAATAAAAACTTTAAACACGTGTTGCCAAAAAAAATGTTAAAAATAAATTGTGATTGACACCTTAAAAAACAATGGGTCAATAATGAATTACTATAGGAGCTTTTATGTCAATTGCGTTAAACAATGCACTAATTACCTGTCTTCCAACGGCATTATTGTGCAAGTGCATCAGTCTGAACGCTTGAGAGCCAGATCTGCTGTTTCTCATAGGTGCATCAGAGAAGGCAGATCCCATTTGGAGACCGTAATGTAGGTTGTCGCCGCACCCTCCCCATCTAAAGTCGGGTCCGGCCTGTTCCGCAGGAGCTGGGGCACATGAGCAACTTGGGAGCTCTCCAGAAGAGCAGGCTCTGGCGATTGAGTGACTTACTACCGCAGCAGCTAGTGAGAACACAAACGCGGACTCCCTGGTTCCTGCAATACAGCACATTCAGGAGTTAAGTCAACGCAGTCGCTGAAAAACACATTGAATCCATCAAGAAAAAAAAAAAAAAATTAAGATATATGCCTGCATTTCACACGTTCTGCTAACCTTTTGCTAAATCCGGTGTAAAACGAGGAGCTTTTTCAACAGAGGAGCAGTTCCAGCGCATGTCACCGAAGGTCTTTTGACAGGTATTTTTTGTCAATTTGGCCGCGTGGACAATACTGTGCATCAGCTCGAGATTTCTCCGACAGAGCTGTAACTGATCCGGGGCCAACCCTTCTAGTAACTTGCAATGATGAGTTTGATTCCATCCTACAGAGCTCCCATTGACAGTAAGTCCACTGCAAAGATTAAAAACAAGTAATCAGCTATTTTATGTCATAGGCCACATAAAAACAAATACTCCTGACAAGTCTGTAAAATATGTCAATAAACAAAGTTTCAGACTTAAAGATGAATAACACGAACTATACATTTACTGGTGAATGAAATACTTACAGCCAATATATAGCAGCGCAGCAGTTTGTGTTCACAATGAATGCCCATACAAATAAGTTAACATACAATTTCATTGTAAAATTGGTGAATCCTCTACCTACAATACAAATAAACGCGAAATGATTTCGTTGTCAATCTGATGTGATAATCCAGGGATATATTGTTTTAGTTTGCCTATGCGGTCGCGGGTAAACCACTAACTTGTGTGACCTCAACTCCAGTGAGTCTTCTTTTGTCGATGTGAGTGACAATAGCCACGCCCCATTCAATTAGTGATTTGTGAATGAACTGTGGAGTGAAACACGCGCAAAGCCGCACTGATCAAGCTCTAATCTTGTGAATTCACATGTAGCATAATCCCTTTACCTATATGCATTTCAAAAGATAGCCACTTTATATTGTTGTTTAAGGTTATATGCAATTGATCATGACTGATTAAACGACATGGTGAGTGTGATAAATCCAATAAGGAATAATGCAACACATTTTGCCTACCTAGTCTAGATGTCATTATAATTTATTGTTGTTTAAGTCAAAATGTGTATGAGGGAAGGGCTTTGGGAAAGGTGTTATTGGATGTTGTCTAAAGGCTTTGCTCCAAGTGTATAATGTACAATGTAGCAATGTATAATATTTGACAGAAGGAGATGCATACACATGACCAGTGTGAAAACAAGCAATCAAAAAATCTTTATACTATAGGTAATTAAGTGCGTCTGCTAAATGACCAGCATTTTAATATTTTAATTCATTCAAAATAATTGTGGGTGTGGCTTTGCTAGGACTTTAGTGAAGAGTCATACGCTATTCCTCGGAGGTGCAGAAATAGAACTGGAATGTTTGGCTGTTCTCCCACCTAATAATTTCCCTTTTTCACGTGTATAATGGTAAATATGTCAGACAAACCCCCATGGCAATATTTACGTATTAGCACATTTGCCGATTATCTCCAGTATAACCTCTCTCCAAAGCATGCGTCAACCTTCCAAAATGATACGAGTGTGGGCGGAGGGTGAATATCTATGGCGGAATGGAAACTAGAATCGATGTAAGCACTCGAAACCGGTTTTGTTTGTTCCACAAATCGATGAATCCTCCCTTGATCTACGAAACGTAAACATTTGGACCAAAGTAGGCTTCATCAATGCCAACTAATGGCTCTGATGAAGGAAAGCATATATAAAACTACAACTATGATTGTCAAATGTTGGTTTTTCAAGACCCTAACCCCTCTGCTAAATTAATAAAATGTAACATGTATAGTGAACTAGATCAATTGAATAAACATCCAAAATACATATGAATCTGTGTTTTGGCAGCAAATATATGCATATCACTATTTAAAAAATCAGACAGTCCCCCTACCCTTAAAACCTGGCTGAATAAGATATCTTGCTCGTTTGTCTGATTGTTTGTAGCCTATGCATTGTTGTACTAGAAAGTTTGCAAATCCAGTGGGGTAATTGACTGTGGTATTTTAACTTAATGGTTGCTAAGTAGATGCAGTTGCACCAAAAATAGTGTAATTTTGGATCAGATATTCTGCAGCACACTGACTGACATCTACTTTGATATATAATGTGTACACTTAGGGAAGCAACATCCAGGAACACAGAAATAAAGACAATACATGTCTATTATACAATTGTGTGATTCAATTAATTGTAATAACATTGTATTTCCATTATCTGGTTGAAATTGAATGAGCACATGTTGATAACAGGAAAGTAGTGAAAAGGGATAGTTTCTGCCAAACGAGTAGTAAGTAGGATTCAAACACAGGCTGCAGCAGAATTATACTGGAGGCTTGATAGAACAACACTATAGCCTCTGGACATATAATAAAGTCTATCCACAAATCCTTATCAACAAAGACTCAAGGCACCAAGAAAAAGGGATTTCTTTGGTATGGTCAAATGAGGGAGAATAATTAGTTAATTATCTGCATGTGGTTTGAGCACAGGATTAGTGGTTGAAAGAAGGTTTTCAGGGGACATCAGTGTATCATTAGTGAGAGGATTATTCATACTTGTGTTGATCTAACCCCTATCTAATTCTTTTTATGAGAGAGGCTGGCTTATCTCTTAGAAGTAGTCTTATGGTAAAGGATTTACAAAAACACCTTAGTGTCTTGATCAGGCTACTGTCTTCGGAAACATGGTAGGGGGTAATGTAAAACATTTAGCTCATTTTAATTTTCATTTCACACTTAAGTTCATACGTATCTTCATAAATTAGACTTGTTTTTGCTGTGAATTTTAAAATGTTCATAGCAAAAACAAGATTCATGCTCTGTACCCCTGTGGATTTCCCATAATCAGCAATGTCCCTGGACATTCTCATCAACCTCTTCCTGACGCAACCTTTATTACTGATGTATTATGTTATAGAGCACCTGATGTTTAAAGGTACTCTCAAATTCAAAGCCGACAATTTCCATCTTGAATACAGTGTCCACAGTAACTTTTACAGCCCAGTGAAATACTCAGTTTTAAAAGTTGTCATTCTGTTATATATACCCAAGTAATAAAACGATTATGTTTTTGTTGTTTCAGTTCTGTACTTCACTATATATTGTATGAGTATTTAAATGTTTTGCTGGTTTCTTGTTACTGATTTACTCAGTACTGCTTCTCATTATGGAAACAATGTTCTGTATCACATCAAAAGCAATGTTAAATCTGCAAGTGTCTCCAGCCTGGCCGGTTACTGACTTTTCAAATCACGTCTTACTCTTATCAACCATTTGCAAAACTAAAATGGAGGGGAGATTTTCCAGAGCCACTCCCTCCCCCAAAACATTCTGTCTGTTGTTAGAATCATTTGACCCCAAAGCAAATCCTTCCTTTTGTTGAATCCCCAGGATTGGATTGGGTGTTGGGAGTCTTGAGAGGTGAGAAATCATATGAATGAAAGGTGCATTTTGGGGTGTGATCCGACACCCAGTGTCCTGCCCTTCCTGTTTCTATACTCATTGATCTTGGCATGTTTATTCATAGGATCCTCCAGGAGAATGGAAGTAGCCAATAGTCTACACACAAACCTACCGATGGTGTGTATTGGGTGTTGGTGAAGCAGACATTTGAAGTCTTTGAAGGGTATTGGGTTTTTATAAAAGATTACATCGGTTTGTAGGTCTTATAGATTATTTGTCTTAACAGATGATAACAGGAAGTACCTTTTGTTTTTATTCCCGTATTAAGCACTACTTCTACTTTGATAAATTGGAATGTATACACAGCCCTCGCAGGTCTTCCAATGTTTCTGCCTTTAATATATACAATCATTATTTTTATTACGTTGGATTCTGTCCCCCAAAACCCCTACACAACTAATGCCATGTTTTCATTAATAAAATAAAGAAAAGACTCCTAATTGATAATGAAACATTCTATTGATTGTTTGGCTTCACACAATCCAGAATTTAAACTGTGAATCTTCGCACAACTTTAAACCAATGTCCCTTGTTCTTCTCAAAAGGGCCTGACTTCCCAAATCCCTGTCCGTGAAGTATGACAGCATTATGTCACCACAATACTTATGAAGGTTTTCACTGTTTGACCTAAAACTCTAGTTTTTAATGTAGGCACAGAATGTCTTTCCTAGTTGATTTCAGAATAGTTTCACAGCCAAGTTGCAAACAGAAAGGCTCCTTTGGCATTTTTAATGCTGTCATCCCTGCTTTCACTCTGACATACAGGCTGGAATGTGGAGAGAATACAATGATGTTGGTCACGTTGAATTTTCAAGTACTTTGGAGGCAGCATTAGGTTATGGATATTACTACAACAAAGCAGTATACTTAAAGTCTTCTTTACTGATATTTCTTGTACTGGCCCTTATGACAAACCCACATCCCTGGTGGGTTAAAAGCGAACCCACATGCTTGACCTTAGACATAAGGTCTATATTGTGAAATGCAGCTTTTGGTTTTTGTTAGTCATAATGGGACCTGGAAAAATGTTCTATGGACAGAGGACAACAAGTCTATTTCAGTGGAAGCCTTGCTGCTTCAGCATCCGAAGAGTGGCCACCTTTGAAAGAACCTGAATCTGACATTTCTAAATGAAAAATGCCATCCATCCTTAAGCTAACATGCACCTGGGTCATGCAACAACACTGAATGACAAGAATGTAATCACACAGGCAAGCATTAGAATAGCTGAAAATGAACTCATTTAAACTATGCAGTGACCTAGTCACAGGGTACTCAACTCCAAAACCTGCTAGTTTCCTGTTCTCTCTCATTATCAATTCCACCCATCTGGTGTCCCAAGTCTAAACATGTTCCTGATTAGTGGGTTTAGATCATTATTTATTACAAAATATTAGGAGATGGTACTCACGAATATGCCACAAATGGATTGTTTAACCTTCATTGATGAGTCCATTGCTCAAATATGATATCTTACCAGAAGGGGGCACTGTACATGAACAAAATGTGGTGTCAGTAATGGATGTTGTAGACAGGCTGGCATTAACATGCATTACGTTTTAGCATGGTTTCTTTGCTGCTTAAGTCTTAACAGCTCATTTACTGTCCTTGATCAGGAGACAATTAGAGTCAGGCCACACCCCAGTAGCTCTGTGGAAAGACAAGATACGTTTGATATTCTGGTGGTGGTGGAGCAGGACAGTGGACTTTCCATTGCAATCGAATCCACATCTACTGTTTCAATCAGACTGCGAATGGATCAGCTGGCACAGATGCTACATACCTTGTTAAAGCAAGGCGTTACGGGTTTTTGTCAAAAAGTTTTTGTCAAAAAGTAGTCTGTCCATGACCAGCAGGGGTTTAATAGGAAACAATGTCTAGCCTGCATACATTCTGCTAAAAGTTACTTTCACTAAACTGCATTCAATATATTTGTCTGCTATAATCAATGCTAGAAAAACAATGATACATAACAAATGGGAATTATACTATGTATAAATCAATTACATTTACAAAAACAGGATACTGATTTATACACATATATACAATCAAAACAGAGTATACAAATGTACATTATATTCAACAAAGAGTAACAAATAAATCCTATCAACCTATGAACAATAAAATAATGCATATCACAATCACAATACATACAACAATGTATATTTCAATTAAAGTATTTTTGAACTAAAGCTACTGGAGTTTGTGCAAATATTATGTTTACCCTACTTGGCTCAGAGACTGAATTATATTGCAAAGCATGAGTTGGTTAATCAAATCAACCATGAGTACTGTATTGAATCCAACAAATTTTGATTGCAACATAACTAAAGTATTACTACTAAAGTAATACAACTACTTAGACCATGGCACACACATTTCTGGTTTGTTTCTAAACTGCAAGTTGTATTGGATTATGTAAATGTGCCTAAACTAAAAAGTTAAACTTCCCGTGGTAATGTTTTTATATCTACATTTCATTAACTGTATATTACTGTATTCATAACATTTAAAAGTAATGGTCTTGATTGCGCTTTAGTCATACATTTCAAGGTTGACTGGGTGGTGAATAATAACTCAACACTGATAAACTCTGACCCCTGCTGGCATTTCAGTAAACAACACATACTATTGTAAATGATGTCACAACTATAGGTCAGAAGAACACATCAGAAAGATGACATGACCAATTGCCAGTAGAAAGCAGATAATGATCTCATAATGTCTATGGCCACAAGTAAAACATTGCTTTTGGTTTTGGTAGTAAGAGACTGAAACAGTCTGAAACAGCTGAAATAATTTTCAAGCCTTACATTGTATAAAAACAAATTACCATAGCAGTCAGAGCATTTAAGATATAGAGTTGTTTCTTCTTTATAAGACATAGATGAGGATACTTTCCACAACAATTTTGATCTTTGGTGAACCTTCGTACATGTACAATATCATTTAAAAGGTTGTATATTGTGTGTATATGTATATATATATATATATATATATATAATACATATACACACAAATAGAGATCTACGATATATTATTACAGATGATATATAGAAGAAACACAACTACTCATATTCATATTGACCTTGTTATTCAACAGAGTGCTAAATCAATTTGCATACAGATCAATAATTTGCTTTATTCAGTGCACATTCTAACATTCTTCAGCATACACATTGTATTCAAACACTTTATCAGTAGTACCAATGTAGTACAATGGCCTACATAGTACATGCCAGAATTGTAGGTTCAATTCCCATAAGGGGACTAATAGGATTTTGTTTAAATGTATGCCCTCACCACAAGTCACTCTAGATAAAGGTATCTAATCAATTACTAAAATGTAAAACCCTTTAATAAATACCACACCAAAAATCACTCAATACTCCAAAACAGGTTGAGTTTGGTAAATAAAACAAACATTATAAATGTGTTTAATAGTGTATAACAGGTGTTTTATGCCGTTCTTTAAGTGGAGTTGTGACCAACTCTTGTCAACCATGGTTTCTCAAGCATGTTATGATCAGGGAAACCAGGCTATTCTCTATAAATGCACTATTCTATAAGGACCGCCTGGTGCATTATCCTTCCTCAAACATCCGCAGCTCCTCCCTTCCTTACTGCGTGAAACGCTGTGCCTTTTTTTCTCCATCAACCTTTGGCGATCATATTCGGTGTGTCAGTGTGTCAGTGCCGTCGCCACTGCGGAAAGACTCTTTCAGTCAGAGATAACGGGTGGTGGTAAAATCATTGCTCCAGCGCGTACCCTAATATAAGGGAGGGTGGGACTCAGCAGCTCAGTAGTAGCCTGAAGGTGGGCCCTTGCCTAGGCTGAGGGGGAATACTGTATGTACGCTACATGTTATCTGAGGAGTAGCTGGGCCACCACATCTGCTCATCAGTTTATATGAGATATGCTGTGGCAATTGTTGTAGAGGCAGAGTACACTGGGTGGAGACTACCCAGGCCATAGGCTGATATGCTGACTGACAGTTTGGTGGCATCTTTAGGATTGGCCAGCTGGGGGGGCGTCCCCAAGACGGATACTTCCCAGGAAGGTGGTGTGATTGGTCATGCTGATGGAGGTGTCCTCGTATACCATTCGGATGGAGATCCTCTGCCGGGCGCGCAGCAAAAAGACACCGGCTGTGTAGCAGGTGTTGAACTTGCGCTGCCCCGTTTCGATGCTCCGCGTACAACGGAGGAACGGAGTCTTGTCCACCATCACCTCGTAGCTAGCGATGTCCGTGAAGTTGAGGTAGTAAACCTGGCGGGTGAATTACGCCAGGACAGACATGCCATTAACAGGACGTCTCACTTAGAAGGAGTAGACAAATTGTGGGATTCTTGAAAGTCAGGACAGTCGTTGTACTGCCTGGAAATATGTTTCAGTCTTTTCCTTTACATAGTGTGATATCAGATATTTGATTAAAAAAAGAATTATAGAAAATTGGAGATTGTCTTGTCTTTCAAGAATACCTGAAATATGAGCTGATGAACTAGAGAAGTAACATAATACCTAATTAACAATGACGCTTTTTATTTACAATCATGAGAAATAGTGAGCAATTTAGCAAATGACCGCAGAGTTGATAGTGGCTTACTTTGAAGGGCATGCAATACATTCACTTCACTCATCCAGAGCTTTCCCCCTGCAGCCAATCATATGGATGTGTACTATAAATACCTGCAGTATGCCAGATGTAATTGCAATTGAATACGAAGGAATTTGATCTAGAAATATATGAAAACTGTCATTGTAGACTGTGGCATTATGTGTCGGGCTTGATTGCCTTGTGTTGCTCTGGAGCAGAACATCTACTAAAGTTCTTGTAACGTAAATGACTGCAGAGGGAAAGAACGAGGGACATGCCGGTGATACGAGTTAGGCCCAAGACCGTACTCACTTCTACCTGACTATAGATGAAGTAGGTGCCATCTACCAGCACCTCCAGCTCCCCAGATCGCGAGTGCATCTTGAACACCTTGTGATGCATGGATATCATTTTCCAGTTTCTCAGTACGCCTTCTGAAAGATCTCAGCGTGAGAAAAGGGCAGTCACTCAAAATCCGTCATTGCCATACAATTACAGACAGTGTTCTTCATTGTTGCATTCGTAATACATGTTTTAAATCGTTACCATTTATTATTACAATGGACCAATAACAATTGTGGTGGCTGCGGAACTGACTCAATCTCAATCTTAGGCCTGAGCCAATCAGAAAACAAGAAATCGCTAAGAACAGTAAACAAAAGCAAGAACAAAATGGTACTTCTTTCAAGTGTGCCAAACGGATTGTATACACTGCATTCTCTAATGAAAAGTAATCAACGTCAATGTGAAAATCGATCATCTAGGCAACGTGATAATTGCTCTTGTGTCTGTGCCAAACCGAGTGAATATATAACCTGAACGTGTGACAATGTAAATAGTTTGCTTACGCAACCTGGTTTTACATGTGCCCAGGGAGACAACAACCCTATCTAATGTGCAGGGTCAGGTGAATCGAACCCCTGATCAACAAGCACAAGCGGGTAACCTCATGTTTAAATGGTGGTGAATGTACATGTACCCAAAAGGGAATCAAACACCAAACATTTTATTGAGTGGTATGATTTTTTTCTGCATAACAGGTTTCAAAAACCGTATTGAAACCTTTCACCAGTTCCTGTTTCACTGGGATATAAATATTAGGTTGCACGCATATAAAATTCCTTTGTCATTCATCACCATGGGAACAAGCAAAGAGCTTTTAGCTAAAAGTTGACATACACAGAACGGGTTAGGGACATAAGAAATAAGCACTGTCAGGCTAAAAATCTAAGTAAAAACAATTGTCAATAAGACGACTTGTGTATAATGACCGCACACAAGGATGGTGAGGCAGGCAATGACAAAGTATCACAGTTTCAGAACTGCATATTGATCTGGAAGTAATGTCTAAAAATCTTGCTATCAAGTCTTCAAATGAAGTTATCAAGTTTAAACATTTTAGTTATGTTACTCTTAAGATGTAGTTATCTTAGCTATCTTAATTGAGTCTTTGGAAGTGCTGCATGAAAGAAGCCCTTAATGAGCCCAACCCACAAATTACAGTGCCTGAACTTCATGTTCATGTGCCAGATTAGACAAAAGCAAATCATTGGAATGTTTGGAGAAATAAGGGGACTGGATAGAAGAAAAAGCATCTGATACCCACAGTAAAATATGGTGGTGGGTTGCTGATGCTGGACGCAATAATGAATTACCAAGATACCAAACACACATCCACAAAATTTGCTGTAATAAAAGTATTCGGCTCCTCTTAATGTTTAAACCCAAAATATGACTCATTGTTTGTGTCTTGAGCTTACAAAACAATCACTGAAACGCTAGGGAGGATGACAATCACTCAAATCACTAACAGGTATTTTATGAGCCCGCCAACAACAACAGAAACTCTGCTATCGCCCCTTGTGAATAGGAACGTGTCCGCAGAAGGTATTCATGTTACCAAATTGTGTCTACTGCTCCAAAAAACCAGCAGATAGCTTCACACACAAGTGTTAAGGGTCACGGTTCAAGCCTTTTGGGAGCCCTAAGCAAAATGTGAAAAGAGCAGTCTAGGCTGAGGAGAACCCCAGCTCCTAAAACACGTAACATGCAACAATCACGGACACAGAGACCAGACACACAAGGGCTTATGTACTGAGGAAACAGGCAGCACCTGTGAGGAATCAGGGAGGGGAGGCGTTCACAGGACATGGGGAAAACAGGACAAAACACACACGATGGTGACTAAAAGAGCGGCGACGTCGAACGCCGGATAGCCACGCCATCAGAGGAGGGCCCGTCTTGAGGTGGCTACGTGACAGGCCGCAAAAGGTTCCACCCCCTTGGACCTTTCCACATTTTATAGTGTTACAACAGGAAATCAAAATGTGTTTTTTGCCACTAATAAACAAAAAAACAAAATAGTGAAAGTGAAGAATAAAATGTGCATATTGTTCTAAATTAAATACAAATATAAAGCAGAACACAACCCTAACCCAGTATTTACCCATTTTTTATGAAACTATGAGTGTCTATAAGTTGTTATCATTGTCTTTAGAAATCATGTTATTAGTTAATGGCGTCAACATGTGTGCCATTTAGGTGGTTCACATGATTTCAGGTTGAATTCACCAGTCTCAGGGAGGTCCCACAGTTGGTTAGTTTAATTCCTAACAGAAACTACACCATGATGACAAAGAAGCATTCAGAGCAAGACAAAGACATTTTAACTAAGGTTCTTCAAAGACATCAAACATTTAAGAAAATGAAGAGAATATGGCACAACTACTAAATAGTCTGTGAAACCAAAGCTGGTAGAGACTAGATTAGACACATGGCTATAACTATCTTCCAAATATTGACCAAAGTGTGAATACTTAGGGTTTGTTTTGTATTTGCAATTAATTTAGAGCAATTTGTAGATTTATTTTGTGTCGATCAGTAAGTCCCTATTAAATCCATGTTCCAGTTGTAACGCAAAAAGGGGGGTGAATAAATTGGAGTGGCACATCCGTCAATTCTATTTATTTGTGCTTAAAATGCAAATATTTGTTTTGGGTGTTGTGTTATCACTCAAATCAATGGATTTGTGAAAACAACCTTTTTCTTTACTTATAACTTTTTAAAAATAAAAATCGAGGACAGGAAAGTAAATAATTTTTTGCCACAACTGTATGAATGATTAAGAGATTTTGTTTGCCTCTCCAGTGGAATAAGCTGCCAAATGAGCTTAGGGTTGAATGCATTGTGCAATACGATATCACAAGTATTGTGTACAGGGCTTTATTGTGGAAATGAATTCTTCTTAATATACATTATAAAAGGACATTTCACCCTGTGAGACCCTTAGGTGGTTTGTATCATGTTCAGTGAGATTTATTTCACAAATAATTGTAAAACAACATGCTAAAGAACAGACTCTTTTATAACAGAAAGGGTATTTAAGGACAAGCGAGATCTGAAACCTTTATGAGGTCATGTTTTTCTTTCATTTTGCAAAGCCTCCATGTCATACCGGTTGCGCCACAAGTACAGTTTTTTATAGTTCCATTTGTCCTTGAGTGAGAGAGCCATAGGATGTATTTCAGCAATGTTCCTGTCAGCAGATATCTTGATAAATGTTTGGAGTGTCTCCAGAGTGTCTTTTTAAAAGCCTACAACACTGGTGGGATAGCAGGTCCAGCTTTGGCCCAGTCCCTTCCCCTCAGCGGGTTTTGAAGACATCCCAGTACACAGGGTACTGCTGTCTTGCTAACAATTTACATCACAACAAAATGGCTTGTCATCATGATTTGAAACAGAGGCAGGGCTTCAAGGAGTGCAATAGGAACAAACTCAATCGTTTTTGGGGGTTTATAGAGAAAGAAATATAAATATTGCAGTAAACTTTTGTTTTTAGTACAAAGTGGGTGAGCTATGGTGAAATGTCCCTTTAAATACATGTACAGGATCACAACAACCTGTGTTGTTCTTGGTCTGTCACTTTGTTCTCTGATCTCTGTTAATTTAGTCACCATAACCATCGATGCATGCAGAAAGGACAGGCACCCCAGAAATGTGCCTAGGATTCTTAACTCACAGGCTGTGGCATAAATATTTCTTCCAGATTAAAGCCACCCTGCACATTGTATTAAATCAGTCCATCAAGGAGGCAGCAGGCATTTTGTCCTGTGGGAGTTTTATGAGCATTTCATATTATTTTGTTTTTTGTCTCCCCTCCCTCTTTGAATTGAATTTATTTCTAGGATAGCCCCTTGAGATGACTGCATCTCTTTTTCGAGGGTTTCCTCTAGACACAGATACAATACAATAACACATACAGATAAAAGCCTAATTACAGAACAAACATACTGTGTACAGCAAATACACAGATACAACGTTTGAGTTAAGTAAAACTGGTGAAATCAAAACAACTTGCTAACCATCTCCCACCCACACCCCTGTCCTAAACTATTGTACCAGAAACATTGGATACAATGACGCGGATAATAAATCAATCATATTTGTATTAAGCGCATTTCACACATTTTGTCATGAGATCTTTTGTCAGTTTTTTATAGCACAAATAAACCAGAGATTATAAGGTAGTACCAAGAGATTAAATTAAAATCATAAACAGATTATTTTAAATTGTTAAACAAATATCCTGAAGCAGCACAAAGAGGTAACAGATCTATAAGGACGCTTTGTATTGGAATGACATACACAAACCTTTTTTGAAAATTTGGGGTACAAAGAAAGAGGGATGTTGCATCTGTCTAGATGGGTACAACAATCTACATGGACCCAAAAGCTCATTGAAGTAGGAGGGACACATTTGAAGATAAACTGAAACCAGTGAGATTGCCTTATATGCCTATGTAGACACCTCAAAACATCTACATAGTGAATTATAAACAACAGTAAGGGACCTAATGTCTGACACTTGTCAGAGATGATAAAGTATGTCAGCATAATAAATAATAGTTTGTATCAACTGAGACATTTTGATTTTTTTTTGTTATTTGAGCAATAAAGCAAACTCAGACATTATATGTTCTTTTTATAATAAAATCAACGTGAAGCTTAAATGAGAGTTCAGGGTCAAGCTAAAGACCAAGATATTTAAATGAATCAACAATCTCAAGGGTTGACACATCATAAAAATAAATATGCAAATCAGAGGGATATAAATGGCAATGCCTTGTACCAAACTGCAACTGGACTTCTTATTCAATACTAGTCTGTTTTCATGATTGCAGTTTTGGACCAATTAAAGTCAAGCTGTAAAGAATTCTAGATCTGTAATGTAAACAAGTCAATTTGAGCATATTTGAGGTAAGTCGTTACCAGTCAGACTGGGAACTCTGAAAGACAACACTCCGATGTCTATTGTGAAGATAGGCATTAAACCAGGATAGATCTTTTTGTTTGATTTAAACCTATAGAATAGAGCTTATCAAGAAGGAGGTATCAACCATTTTGAAAGCGTTGGAAAGATCAATAAAAATTGCACCTGTGATTGTATGAGTATGAGAATACATCGTTAGTGACTTTGAGAAAACCTGTGGTAGTAAATAAAATATTGAACTGATTAATGCACTGTAATAATTGATAAACTGATAATACAAATAATAGAAATTGGTCGATTATTATTCACATCAGATGGGTCTCCACTATTAAAAAGAGGAGTAACTCTGGCACATTCCCACATGGGAGGAACTGCTCGTAGACAGGGACAAGTTAAATAAATAAGCAAGTGGATACATTATTATTATACGTTCTTTTAACTCACATATAGCATAAATAGCATCAATAGGCAAGATGCTCAGTAAGGGCTAGTACATTTCGAGGAACCAGATGTACCATATGAGTTAAAGTGCTGATTAAAAGCCTGTGAAATGAGTAAAGGATCAGAAATAATGTCATTATTAGTTTGTATCTGGTTAATAAAGCTTTTGTTGGTTTTATAAAAAAATGTGGTTTAGTTGATTCTAAAACCTGGTTATGTCCAGTCTTACCCTGAAAATGTTAACTCCCCAGTGTGTTCAGGAGAGCCGAACACTGATGAGTCCTCCAATGCACATCTTGCCAAGCTATTCTGGTTTTCATCACACTGTTTGCTCAACCAGGACGAATGTGCCCCTATCTACAGTCTTGGAAGAGATTACATTATCTGGCAAATACTCAATTAAGATTGAGCTTGCCTCAACCCTACCCAGAACAAGTAGTTGGTAGAACCAAATCAGACAGGTCACCCATTTGGATATCCTGCCCATCAACTGTGGACTGTAGCCATCCAATTTGAATCGCTCCCTGCAGGACCTCCATATTCTCTCAGGATGCTGCTACCAATGCTGACTCTTTGCCACAATTTTGCAGCTGTACTTGAAGGCTGTGACTTACACCTCGATTTGAGATTGTACGGATAGTTCTGTTAAATGTTTTAGAGACTCCTGAGCCAATCGTGTAAACCTGGTTGTCATCTGTTAAATCCCAGTGGATGAAAAGGATCTAGCAAGCTAAACCATTTACAGCAAATTGATTGTGCAATGTTCCAAGCCAGTATTGTTGTCCATAAAAAAACACACAGCTATGACACTGCTTAACATCATCTGCCATAAAACACATTCAAAACCACAACCCTTGGGCCACAAACGTTGGGGAGCCGTGTACAATGTAAATAAAACTTAATGCAATGATGTGCAAATCATTTAAACCCTATATTCAATAGAAATAGTCCCAATACAACATATCTGCTGTGGAAACTGAGACATGAAAATATATAAGCCCACTTTGAAGTTGATGCCAGCAACACGTTTCAAAAAAGTTGGGACACAGGCAACAAAAGACTAGAAAAGTTGTGTAATGCTAAACACCTGGTGGAATATCAAGCAGGTAATTAAGTCAAATTGTCCACAGGTCAATAACATAATTGGGTATTAAAAGATAACTCCAGAGGATGGGTCTGTCAGAAGTGAGAAAGTTGTTCATCACTCTGTGAAAGACTGCTTAGGCAAATAGTGCAACAATTGAAAAATAACATTTCTCAATGTAGAAATTGTTTGGGGATCTCATCATCTATGGAGCATAATTTCATTAAAACATTGAAGAGGATCCAAAGAGGACAAGGCCAAAACTAATATTGGGTGGCTGTGATCTTTGGCACTGCAATGGCACTGCAATAAGAACAGATACAATTCTGTAGTGGACATCACTGCGTGGGCTCAGGAACACTTCTGAAAACCATTGTCTTTGACACAGTACATTGCACAGTACAGGTTAAAACTACCACGCAAAGAAGAAACAATATATAAACAAGATTTAGAAATGCAGCTGCCTTCTCTCTGTATGAGCTCATTTAAGATGTATTGAATGAAAAACTGTCCTGTGGTCTGACAAATCAACATTTTAGATTTTTGCGGGAATGGACGCTGCATCCTCTGGGCTAAAGAGGAGAGGGACCATCTGGCTTCTTATCAGCGCACAGTTCAAAAGCCAGCATCTGTAATAGTATGGGGGTGCAATAGGGCATATGGCATGAGTGACTTGCACATGTGAAGGCACCATTAATGATGAAAAATGTATACAGGTTTTGGAGCAACATATGCTACCATCCAGACAATTTATTTTTCAGGGAACGCCCTGCTTATTTCAGCAAGACATATGTGCCAAACCACATTCCGCACGTATTACAACAGCATGGCTTCGTGGCAAAACAGTCTGGGTGCTAAACTGGCAGTCCAGACCTGCCACCAATTGAAGCATTTGGCACATTATGAAACAAAAAATCTGACAAAGGAGACCCAGAACTGTTGAGCAGCTGGAATCTTATTTCAATCAAGAATGGGAATACGTTTAACTTTTAAAACTACAGCAATTGGTGTGCTCAGTTCCCCAAAAAAAGAAAAAAAGAGGTGATGCAACACAGTGGTAAACATGCCCCTGTTGAAACATTTATGAAGTGTTGGTGGCATCAAATACAAAATGGGCATGAGCTTTTTTCAAAAACAATAATATTTCTCAGTTGCAACATTTTACATGATGTCTTCGTATTATTTTCAATTGAACATAAGAACATACGGTTTGCACATCATTGCAGCTTCCCATTTTTCGGGGAAACGGGGTTGTACATTGTAGGTTACGTTGTTATAAGACAAACAAATGGAATACATATCCCCACAAAACTGATTTCAAAAGTCTTCGAAAAGTGTCAGCCTGTGCAGAAGACTGTCATCATTTCGTGATCTCGCAGACATGCATTTTATTTAGAGCAGTGACTGTGCAGAAATGAGAGGATGCTCCAGGTCTTTTAGTCTGAAGGACTAAAGGTAGAGAAAAAGTCAGATCCGCAACCACGTCCTAAAAACTAAGATACTTGTTATGTATCTGTTTATCTGAAGGTAAATTTGTTTTGTTTTGGGAAGACCATAATATCTAAAATTTAACTCTTACCTTCCTTGACCTGTATTGTTGTTTCTTGGCCTTGTAGATGTACCACAGCTGGCTGCAACACAACAATACATAATTAATTCCTGGAAACGTCTAATCCTGTATATAGATATATAACATCTAACATAAAACATGAATTGGTTAACATACCTGGCTATCTCTTATTCTGCCCCCTGCACAGAAGAGGAATCATTAAGTATTTGTCAGTATTGTTTGTGTAAGGTTGTGAAAATAAATACATCTCAGGTCAGGATTTTTAAATGGAATTTACTGAGGATGCACCTGAGGGTCCTTGAAGACCAGGGGGTCCTTGTGGCCCTGGGGGTCCTGCAGGGCCTGGAGGTCCAGGTGGTCCTGAGGGGCCCATTGCGTTGTTTCCAGGGATTCCTGGGATGCCAGGAATACCAGGTGGCCCTTGTGGCCCTGGAGGCCCGGGGGCACCTGGAGGGCCTTTCTTGCCTAAAAAGGTGAGATATGAAGAAAATCTTAATTTTGGTTACTATAACACAAAGTGAATACAAACGTAAAAAAAAATGAATTATTGTAATTGTGATTCATTTTAAGTTTGGAAACATTAATAAGAACAATTTTAAACAGAAAAATGTTGCTTGCATAAGTTTTCAAACACTGTGCTGTGTAAGCTCACCGTTAAAACAGAACCTTACCATTTAATTCCACCTGTGAATTATTAAAATTGCTGTCACATTCACTGGACAGAAACCCCAATGTTGAAGGATCATTGGTCAGGCTATAAATCTGAACAGAAATGACTAAAGAACATTCTACAGACGTTGGAGACTTTGCCACACAAACACATGATTAAGAAAAGGGGGCAAAATAATATCCAAGTACTAGGATATGCACAATTGGACAAACAAAATCCGGAAATGGAAACTGCATAAAACCACCTAGGTAGTACCAAGAAATTGATTACTAAATTCACCTTTTAGCAGAACAATGATCCCAAACACGAGGCCAAACCCACACTGGAGTGGCTCTAGAACAAAAAGGTGAATGGCCCCCCATGTCCCAATCAAAATTCTACACAAAATACCCCATAATCACAAAGTGATTCATATTTTTTATAGATTTGCAAAAATATAAACATGCACATAAGTATTCACAGTCTTTGTTCAATACTTTGTCGAAGCACCTTTGGCAGCAATTACAGCCTCAAGTCTTTTTGAGTATGATGCTATCAGCTTGGCACACCTGCTGCATTCATCTTTCCCTCAATCCTGACTAATCTCCCAGTTCTTGCCGCTGAAAAACATCCCCACAGCACCATGCATCACTGTAGGGATGGTATTGGCCAGATGATGAGCGGTGCCTGGTTTCCTCCAGAAATGACGCTTGGCAATCAGGCCAAAAAGTTCAATCTTTGTTTCATCACACCAGATAATTTTGTTTCTCATGGTCTGAGAGTCATTCAGGGGCTTTTTGGCAAACTCCAGGCGGGCTGTCATGTGCCTTTACCTGAGGAGTGGCTTCTGTCTGGCCACTCTACCATACAGGCCTGTTTGGCCAAGAGCTGCCGAGATGGTTGTTCTTCTGGAAGGTTCTCCTCTCTTCACAGAGCAATGCTGGAGCTCATTGGGTTCATGGTCACCTCCCCTCACATAGTTTGGCTGGGCGGCCAACTCTAGGAAGAGTCCTGGTGGTTCCAAACCTCTTCCATTTACGGATGATGATGCCCACTGTGCTCATTGGGACCCTTTCGGTACCCCTCCCCAGATCTGTGCCTCGATACAATCCTGTCTTGGTGGTCTACAGACCTACACTGTCAACTGTGGGACCGTATATAGACAGGTGTGTGCCTTTCCAAATCACATCCAACTGAATTTACCCCTAGATGGACTCCAATCAAGGTGTAGAATCATCTGAAGGATGATCAGTAAAAACAGACTGCACCTGAGCTCAATTTTGATTGTCATGGCAATGGCTGTGAATATTTACGTACATGAGATTTTTTTGTTTTGTATTTTTAATAAAGATTTCAAACAAATATAGTTTCATGTTTACTAGATAGCCATCACAAGTCTCTGAAATATGGCAATGCAACTAACACAACACAGCCCAGATAGTGTTTTAATTGGTTTAGCTGCGTAGCTGTCTTTACCAAAGATGAACAAGTAGGGGTTAAACGCTTATTCCACCAGCTTGAATAAGTTTTATGTTATAAAACAACATATTTCACTGTTATCATACAAGTATTTCCGAACATTAAACTAATGTCACCTTATATAAATCATTCCTTGTCCTTTGTACATACTAGCAATAGCCAAGGTGGGACACGCTAGCGATTAACCTTAGCTAGCTATTAACCCTCCAATTGGCAGCATAGCTAACAAACTAATTACACAAATAACCAGTGTTAACCATAGAGTCTATTTTTCTGGTGAGTGGGAGAGTAACACAGTGTTATGAATGTACCATCAAAAGCACACAGAATTTCTTATTGAATAGACAGGTTTTCGTACCTTTTCTCCTTTCTTTTCGTTGGTTTCCATGAGATTCTGAAAGAGATATAACATACAGTCAATACAAGTAAGTGCATGCAGAAGCAATATTACTAAGCTCAAATTACTCATAAATCATTATTCTGTACAGTAACTTGATTTAAGTTTTGTGCCACAGGCTGAATCATGAATAATAAGAATGCTACTGACCTGAATTATTTTTCCATGGCCAGACCATGAAATTAGTGGATCAGTTTGTCTAGGTTAGATACTTCTCGATGTGTCAAAATAGAATACAAAGAAATATGCTAATGCTCTTTTTTCTCTTTAATGAGTAATAAAATCTGGAACATGTGTACACCATCTGAAATGCCAAAATCCTTTGTGATTATTGAGAAAAGTCATTCTACCACTAGTGAGCAAGAAGTCATTATTATTTAAAGACCCATGAAATGTACTGATTTGAAGAAAATATCGGTGAAGTTGTATTTCATTGTCTATGTTGTTGTATGTTGCAGTGGCTGTGTAAAACAATACTACAAGAGTTTGCTTTTCTTTGAGAAACTTGAAATATGTACAAACTTACACAAGTTTGGACATATAATGAAAAAAAGCTTTGAGCATTGTGTGTTATATGTGTCACATGAATGACTGTAAAGAAATCAAAGCTTGGGAATGTTGTAAAAATATTTCCAAACAGACTTTCAGAAAGATATTTCAGAGATTTTTCAAATCACTGTGTCCCTTTAGGCCATAAGGGCCCTGAGCTGAATTTTTATTTAATGAGAGAGGGTGTGCCCACAGCTGTATTCTGGGGTTTATTTAGAGTAGTTTAGTTCTGTACAATTGTGGTAGGGCTTCCCTAACCAGAGCTTTCTTGGCTGCCAGCTACTGCCAGTATGGAATTGGCTTATCACAATGTAATTAACGACAGGACTGTAAAAACAACAAGACTTGGATGTTACTGGACATGAGCCTGGGATGGACAGTGAAAGTAGAATGGCATACCTCCTTTTTTGCAGCTGATTTTCATGAATGTACCCATCAAAAGCTTTAAAACAATACCATTTGAAAATAATATACTAAGAACTGTGATCAAAACATCTGTGACACAGATACATGAAAACAGGCAAGAACTGTCAATCACAATGCAAGACCTGTGATATTCACTTTTTCTGCGTTCGATTGGCTAAAAAGTTGTTTTCTCAATAAATGTTACCATTTTGCTGTTTTAATTACCATTGTTTCTTAATGTTGTCTGGGTGTCTTCTCACGCAATACATCTATTTTTCTCAAAACATAATAGATCAAAAGTACGAAGAACAATTTGCTTAAGACGCTAGCTTGAATTTTGTATTTATTCCAGATGACTTTCATTTCAAATGAGTTCAATGGTTTCTTTGATGTGCAAAGTAAACATGTAATGCATGGCTAACTATGCATCCGAATGGTGAATAACTCTACAGCGAAGATGAGAAAAAATTTGAGGATCAACACAGTGTCTGAGAGCACACAAATCTGACCCCAAAACATTCTCGTTCACTTCCATTGGTTGTCAGATATGCAAACCGACCTAACTATACAAACATTTGTAAAAACTTTACTTGCAGAATAATACGTAGCATAAATAATATAGAAGATACTAAATAGACAAGATCAACATGCATCCCATATCAAAGAAAAAGTCCACCATAATCATCATGCTGAGTCATTCCATTTCAATAGCAAGACATAATCCACAATCTCAGAATCATCCAAAATGGTTGCTGGCATTTCTGCTACATCATTTAGTAGAACATGAATTTCATATGTTAGAAACTCAGCAAAACCCCTGGGTTCCATGGAAGGTGGTTGGTCGAGCATGGCTGCCTAGCTTTGTCGTAACCTGTGGTGGCATGGGGGTGTGTAAGCTCGGTCAAGGAAGACCTGAGCGTTTCTTCCTTCCGCTGTGTAAGAATTGTGGTGTAGACTTTCCATGGCTAGCTTTTTAACTAATGTTAGTTGACTATGTTTATTTGGGTTCTGTACCTCTTAATCATGAGTGAGTAGCGGTTCGGTCCAAATCCGATGTTGTGTACAATAGTTATTGAATGTTATATGAATCCTATGATTTCTTTGAGGTTGGGTGGAATGGATTTGTCTTTATTCTCAGAGAGTTCACTGTGGGTGTCTGAATCCTTTTTCTTGTGCTTGGAATTACTCGTTTTCCTTTCTTCGTGTTTTTACAACAGGTGTCCTCACTTAGGCACATGGCTCAGCCCAGCTCCAGAAGTGTACCAGGAATTTATTAACCGAGGATTTAGGCAATAAATACTGGTCATGGTGGGCAACAACAATGAGACAGACCAGGGCTGTGCCCAGTGTATGCCCCAGCTCTAATGGGTTTACACTTATGACAATTGATTTCAGAATAAAATCCCCATATTCCATCTGTAAACAGACTGTGACTAAAAACGTGGTAAAACACTTTAATGAATGGAACAAATTACCATCAAAGAGGGCCAACATTGAAAACACATTTTCACAACACGTACTACAAACACACATCTGCTGTGAAATGGCTTGCAAAGGAAAACTGCATATTTATGAAGGCAAAGTGCATCTGACATGAAAGAGAAATTATTATTTTGGCAAATGCTTCAGTGTCAGCTCCTTTGGTCTGATAACGCATAGATGTCTTTCAAGTCCCCTCCCAGGGCAAGCTGATTGACTTCCATCATTAACACATCCATTGATGAATCATAAGCTGAGAACTCTGCTGTATCCCACACAGGAGTGTTAACTGTTACCAGTCAAAAGATACAGATGGTACCTCTCCGATCTACCCCCTGTATTTTGGTGATGTTCTTTATAAAGGCTGTTCTCCCTGGCACTGAACACAGCCTGGCATGTGTCAGACATCATACTGCCAAAAGCATCTTCAGCTATGACACATTGCAATACACTTCTAGATACCAGCCTCCCTGACATTTTATCGCTGCATCATTCGATAATAAAAATCTGTGAGAAAAAATACCAGATCTTATGGCTATCAGATGGATCAGACAGAGAACAAAGGGTCAGTGGTGGGGGATTCTTGGCAGCGAGATTGTTGTCAATGTGTGAAAACAATGTGTCAAATACTCTGTGTTGGCTTGGTAGCATGCATGCTCACTCAAAGTCACTACTTCAAAATAGTCTAATTTAAGACGTGAAGTTGCACTCTTAAACTCTGGTAATGGCTAAAACTAAAAAAAATGTAGCTCTTTGTGTTCCTTTTGAACTAACTGAAAGTACATACTACCACATGGCAACATGCCTTTTCACAAAATAAATAAAATTAAAGTAAACCTTGACATCTCACTGCCAAGAATCCCCTACCAGTTGTCCAACTGGATCTGTGTAATCTACTGCATGGATTACGCGCTGTCCAGCTCAAATCTCCAAACTCTGGGTATGATTCATGCCAAAACATGCATGAAATTAGTTTATTTAGATTTATATATATACACACTATATAGACAAAAGTATTGGGCCACACCTTTTAATCATTGAATTCAGGTGTTACGTTTAGTCCCATTGAATCAAGCACTAGCCAAGCAGTCTTCCTTTACAAACAATTGTGAAAGATTGGGTCCTTCGAAAGACCTCACTGAATTTGAGCATGGTAATGTAATAGGATGCCACCATTGCAACAAGTCAGCTGACGCCCTGCTGACTCAAACACTGCAAAGTTCCAAACCTCCTCTGGCATTAACATCAGCACTAAAACTGTGCGTTGGAAGCTTCATGGCATGGGTTTTCATGGTCAAGCAGTTGGAATGGGATGTCATACAAGCTCCTGTAGGTGTAATGTGTAAGTGTCCCAATACTTTTTGGGGTCCCAATAGTATATATATATATATATATATATATATATATATATAGACATATATATATATATATATATATATATAAAAATATCCATAAATGTACACACATACCTATATATATATATATATATATATATATAGACCGTATCTCACTAAAGTGGGACCCCTCACATGTTTGTAAATATTTGATTATATCTTTTCATGTGACAACACTGAAGACATGACACTTTGCTACAATGTAAAGTAGTGAGTGTACAGCTTGTATAACAGTGTAAATTTGCTGTCCCCTCAAAATAACTCAGTGTAGACATTAATGTCTACACTGCGGGCAACAAAAGTGAGTACACCCCAAAGTGAAAATGTCGAATTGGACCCAAAGTGTCAATATTTTGTGTGGCCACAATTATTTTTCCAACACTGCCTGAACCCTCTTGGGCATGGAGTTCACCAGAGCTTCACAGGTTAATACGGGAGTCCTCTTCCACTCCTCCATGACAACATCACAGAGCTGGTGGATGTTAGAGACTTTGGGCACCTCCACCTTCCGTTTGAGGATGCCCCACAGATGCTCAATAGGGTTTAGGTCTGGAGACATGCTTGGCCAGTCCATCACCTTTACCCTCAGCTTCTTTAGCAAGGCAGTGGTCATCTTGGAGGTGTGTTTGGGGTTGTTATCATGTTGGAATACTGCCCTGCGGCCCAGTCTCTGATGGGAGGGGATCATGCTCTGCTTCAGTATGTCACAATACATGTTGGCCTTCATGGTTCCCTCAATAAACTGTAGCTCCCCAGTGCCGGCAGCACTCATGCAGCCCCAGACCATGACACTCCCACCACCATGCTTGACTGTAGGCAAGACACACAGTCTTTGTACTCCTTACCTGGTTGCCGCCACACACGCTTGACACCATCTCAACCAAATAAGTTTATCTTGGTCTCATCAGATCACAGGACATGGTTCCAGTCATCCATGTCCTTAGTCTGCTTGTCTTCAGCAAACATTTTGCAGGCTTTCTTGTGCATCATCTTGAGAAGGGGCTTCCTTCTGGGACAACAGCCATGCAGACCGATGTGATGCAGTGTGCGGCGTATGATCTGAGAACTGACAGGGTGACCCCCCACCCCTTCAACTCTGCAGCAATGCTCACAGCACTTATATGTCTGTTTCCCAAAGTTAAACCGCTGTATGGTCTTTGCCACTGTGCTGCAGCTCAGTTTCAGGGTCTTGGCAATCCTCTTATAGCCTAGGCCAAATTTACACTGTTATACAAGCTGTACACTAACTACTTTACATTGTAGCAAAGTGCCATGTCTTCAGTGTTGTCACATGAAAAGATATAATCAAATATTTACAAAAATGTGAGGGGTGTACTCACTTTTGTGAGATACTGTATATATATTTAATACATTGTATATGCACATTTATGGATTTGTCCACAACACCTCTTCCTCACTGACTCAACACTGGGACTCGACACAGGGACTCCACAGAGATGTGTTCACAGACATGCTCTCTAATCCCTCAACAGCTTGGCTCTGCGCTTCACGAACTCCATCATCAAGTGTGCAAAGATACAAACAGCGAGTCGGCCTACGGGGAGGAGTTATGCAAACTGACATTGGGATGCCGGCAAAAACCTCTCCTTCAATGTCTGCAAAATAAAGGAGCCGATTGTTGACTTTAGAAAGGAAAAGAGGGAACACGCCCCAATCCTTATTAACAAGGCTACAGCAGTAAGAGCCGTTTTAAGCTCTACTGCATCCACATCTCCGAGGACCTGTCACGGACCATTAATGGCACCAGTGTCCACTCCCTAAAGGCACTAAATACCCCCTGGGTCTCTGTACCAACCAGATGTTGGCATCATGGCATCAGGGCCTGGTATGGGAATCGCATTGTGAGTATGACTGTTAAGAGATGATCGATACGTTTGTGCAGTGTGAACAGATTCATTGACATGATACTGAAAAAGAGCAGCATTACAGGTAAACATAAAGGTCCTCCCCCCAACCACAGCAGCCGTCTGTGTCGGGGCATGTCTCCCAGCGATCCCATTCCTACTGTTTACAAAGGTGACCCTGCACTCTTCTGAGCGCAGATGAACAACCTCAATAATGTTGTGCTTGTAAAGATGAATGCCACCCTTAAGAGATGGCTTAAGCTCCCCAGGGAGAAAATACAGACACGGCTGGGTTCCCTCCCTTCCTCCTGCTTTGTCTCCTCAACCAAAAGGTGAGGGAGTTCAAACAGATCAAGTGTCCCTGAATGTTTGTTCACCACAGAAAACGTCTCGTCGGATTCTGAGGCAGGTGGAAGTGTGACGGATGTCCTGGTTTCGTTTGAGCAGAAATTAAACCATCAACTTTAGTTCCACCATGCTCCAGGTGAGCTACACAGACCCCTAAGACTCCATAAACCCCATGATTTCCCATATCCTTTAAGAGTGTTTTCCATTACAGAGCACTTGTTCCTTTTCATGGCTTTTTTCTTGGATGATTGTAGAGAGTCACTCGTCCATGCTAATCTTGGAAATATGTTTGGTTAACGGCTTTTAAAAAAAAGACGGCTGTTTTAAAGTCAGCCAAAGACTTTTTCATTTCTGGGCTTTGTCAATGCCTCTGGGGCATGCAGCACCTTTGTGCTGTATCTTTGTTACCAGTGAATACCTTTTATAGCATCAATCTGATATACTACCTTATCCAACACCTAATATTCTCTTATGGGTGCATTTTCAGGGTCCACCAGGGGATCCTATTCATATCTATCTCACAAATTTGCCTATTATTTCTTTTGAAAGCTCCTTTCAGAATTTTTGGGAAAACGAAAAACTGAATACATCCTGAAAGTTAATTACTAACATTTTACACTGGTTGGACCAATAAACCTGGTTGCGATTTTGTTGGTGACTGGACACTTGAGCTTATTTAGAAATATTATTTTAAGGGAGATGGAGACTTCAGCATCATTTTATTTGTATTAATAAGTAAATGCAAAATAATTAAACTATTCCTCAGTGCTCAAGTCAGTCAACAGAACAGAGGAATGGCCATAAAAATTTAGTAATCAAAGGCTTGGATTCTTTCAAACTTACCACAGCATTGTTTATATAGGGTCATTATTTACTCATCCAGCATGCAAAATTGTTGACTATTTACTATGTTTTTTCAAAAACCTAAAAATAAAAACCAAAACAATTCCTGTTTACTTCCAGTGACATTTTCAACCTCCCTCCCTTAACTGTTTCCAAGACAGAAATCTCATCTCCCTGAGCACAGCACAGATTTCCTATGTTGAAGAGGTTAAACAGTGTGGTTGTGGAAGGGGGCACATTGATAGATTAGAGGGGCCAGGTTCAAGCTGTGTTTGAGGTTGAATATCTCCGGCTGTCATTCACATACAAATAGATGTCATTCTTTCAAACATAATCTCGCTTTCAACTTTTCCTAGCATATACTGTTCTGCTGCAATTAATAGAAATGTATGACAGTCAAATTCCTTTGTCAAATTCCTTTTTAATTGTAAAAAATGAAAATGTATACTTGAGGGCTAAACCTGTACTCAAAACCAATCTGGTAATTATCTGACCATCCTAGAAGAGTTGCTGCACAATTTTTTATTATTTAGTTCTGGTTTCACAGCAACAGCATAGAAACCTTTGCGTACACATTTTGGTTATTCCATTGGCATTCAGTCATTTAGTAGATGCTATTTTCCGGAGCAACTTAAGTGCATATATTCTCATACTTGCATAGAAAACATTACACAAACTATCATTCCAACCACTAGCTATGCAGCATACTGAGTTCAGGTCTGTAGATGTAATGTAATTTACTCATCCACATTGTCATACTAAAATGTTATATTGAAGTATTAGCATTTTCTAAATGTATTCAAATCAATAATTGAAGAAAAAATACATACCTGAATCTAGTCGTTTATTCTTCTGGCTTCTTTTGGTACGATGAACGGTATTTTCTCTGTCTTCTGTGTATTGAGATTTTTCTTCACTGTTCCCCAAAGGCAATCTATTCTGTTGATCAGTGAGTAAAACATTTTTAATTACAACTGAATATTGCATTATTATCTTTATAATGTCAAGCCTCTGAAAGACTTCCAACTAACTAGTCATGACAACTTGTATAAATGAAGTGTGTTCATCCCATACACTTTGGGGAAATTGGGGTCAGTGTGTACAAAGCAGGGAGAACAAATGTTTTTCTGATGATATTTCAAATGCAGACTAGAACCCTGCTGGGAAAGATTAGATTAGTGTCTTTATTTTGGCCTTTGTTGACACAAGATTGAATTACTTGGCTTTGTTCAATGAGTATAAGACCGACACTTGTGGAACAGAATTTGGCCAAAATGAGATTGGCAGAGGTCCTCTACACAGATACTACACACTCAAATAACAAGTTATTTGGCCGTCTCTGAGAGAGGAAACTTTGAATAGACATTCTGAACTGCATGTATACATGAACTGTAGTGTTGTTCAAAGTGTGTTCTCAGTGGGACAGCAAATCATTCTTATATAATCCATTTATCAAGATGACATACAGGAAAACATTAAAGGTTGTAAAGGAGAGGAGCACAGGGAGAGAGGGAAAATGGGAGAGGGAGAAAAGGGTGGAGAGGGAGAGAGAAAAGTAAAGGGAGGACCAAAGGGAGAGAGGGAGAAAAGTAAAGGTAGAAGCAGAAGAGGGGATGGAGAAGAGGGAGGGAGGATAGAAGAGTGAGGAGAGTGAGGATAGGAGGGGGAGGAAAGAGAGGAGAGAGGAGTGAGGATAGGAGGGGGAGGAAAGAGAGGAGAGTAAGGAGAGTGAGGTGAGTGAGGAGAGTGAGGCGAGTAAGGAGAGTGAGATAGGATAAGAAGAAAATAGTAAAGACATTTCAGATGAATGCACAACTCCAGGGGAACAATGTGAAAACATGGTTGCACTGATGGAAGGCATCATGCTTGTCTGAATGGTACAAGATGCAGAAAATATAAATTCATGCAGTCTGCTATATATCAGGCAATCAGATGCTGGCCTCACAGTGTTGTTCTTGGAAAAGCATGGTGCTCACTGCCATGTTTCCTACTTTATAATATGGTATTGATAACTCATTGAGGATATCAAATTTTATGACATTTTATAATAGAAAACAGTACCATTAATTCCACTATCATTTAGCTAGGCAAAGAAAACTGACTATTGATTTGATTTCAACATGAGTCATTTGCAACATATTAAGTCAAAGCTTACTGTCACCTACACAGATAAGCAGATGTTATTGCAGATGCAGGAAAATGCTTGGGTTGCAACATTTATGGTTTCTGGAGCTAATCTTCAGTTTCTTCAAAAACCTTTAATAAGGCAGAACCTATTAAAGACAAACCCCTAAAATACTGAAATAAATCAAGTCACAAAAACAATCTAAAAGATCAAAGAATAAGGAATATTAGAACTTGAAAAACAGTATGCACACAGTGATGAATTGACCGTATGTTAAGAATACAATATCAGGGATAAATGCCCAAGTTTTGTATGACTCATCGTAATATTTCTAAGCTAATGTACAGACTGGATGCATTGATATTCAGGGAAAATTAAAAGCAGCAATGCTCTAAGTATCAATGTACTAGTCTGTAGATGTTGTAGAACTATAATTACGTAATTCAAAATGTTATCATTTGTCTTCTACTACTTCTCATCTTTTCAGATAATGTGATTGTTAGTTCTATGTTAAGGATTCCAATCAGTTATGAAGTCTATTTCTTCAGTTATACAAACCCGGTTGTTCAGTTTACATCACCAAGGGTTTTGTTTTTGTGTTTTATTAAATACAAATATTTATCAGGAGTTTTGCCATTTATTCAACACAACAATGTCCATAATTTTAAAGTAAAAAATTTAATCTGTACATTTTTCATTGATAACAACTATAAAACAGAAAATATTTGACTGCTTATAGGGGAATAACGCGGACAAAAATTTGTCTAAATACATACATCGCAAAACAGCGAAATCACAACTAGCCCTTCTATATCTTGCACATTGTATACACTTGAACTCCTAGGCGTTCTTCCAAGGTGATATCCTGACTAAAAAGTTAGATCTGACCTAAGTTCTAACCTATCTAATGTATTTGTTGATTTACCTCTTTGTTACCTTAGAGCAAGTATGGTCTCCATGCGCAGTGATTTATATCACATAATGATTAGGTGCATCTCTAACTGTCAAGGCTTCTGTGCAATTTAGAACATACTTGTAGTCAATCAGAAACAAGTATTCAGGCATTCCCTGTACCAGGGCTACCCAACCCTGTTCCTGGAGATCTACTGTTATGAAGGTTTTCTCCTCAACCCCATTTGTGACTAACCTTACTAAGCTTTTCATCCAGCTAATTATTAGAATTAGGTGTACTAAATTAATTGGAGAGAAAACCTGGTAAATCTCCAGGAACAGGCTTTAGCAGCCCTGCCCCATACCCTCAGGCATGGAGGAAGAGGTGTGATAGTGTGGTGGTGTTTTGTAAATGACAATGTTGTTGATTCATTTAGAATTCTAGGCACAGTCAACCAGCATGGCTTACACAGCATTATGCAGCGATATGGCATCCCATCTTGTTTGCGCTTGTTGGGACTATAATTTGTTTTCCAACAGGCCAATGACCAAAAATAAACCACCAGGATGTGTAAGGGCTATTTGACCAAAAAGGAGAGTAATGGAGCCAAAGGGTAGCTACTGTAAATAATCGAAAATATAAATGTAACACTTTTTTGGTTTATACATAATATGTTATTTCATAGTGATTCCATTTGTTATTTAATGTCTTAAATATTACGCTATTCTTATTTCTTAAAATTAAGAAATACGCTTGAATGGGCAGGTGTGTCCCAACTTATGACTTGTAGTGTATATATACAGGGTGTCTGTGAAAACGGGTGCATATGTGTGAGTTTGGATTGTTAGCTCGCTGAAATAAAGCTTGGACCGTGATTGGGAGTGCCGCCCCAATTCATTAGATGGCTGTATAGTTTATTTTAAGATAGACTTCCATGACAGTGAATTCATAGACACACTACAGTTTGAAAAGTTCTAAGTAAATGAGTGGCACTAAAAAAGGAAATACTGTACCTGTACTAGTATCATTTTTCTGCAGAAAAACAAGAACGAGCATTACCTTAAATGGTGCTTAACAACAAGGTATATTTCATGGCAACTCTGCATTCTGTTGGGGGCAGTCCACTTACACTAACTATTACTGTACTCTCCAGAGGGGAGACATATGCTGGTGCATGCCTGCTGGTCTGTGGAATATCCGTCATGAAAAAGTTAAAGTGATTAGATTGATACTTCCTACAAATAACCAGAGTTATGTGCATAATTACGATGCAATGTACTCAATTGACACATGCAGTGCTTTCCATTTCATTCCTACAAATCGGACTCTAGCTTTTGAACATTTTCAGCTGTAGGTTGTTTCCCTTTGTTTATATTTGACCATACTCGTATTTCCATGCTCTTATCAGTAATTTAACTCATGCATTGTGAAACCTCAGGATAAAGGCCTACGCTCAAATGGCTGGTGTGCATTACAGACCCTCTCTCAGGGAATCTTGGTTAAAATCTAACAGAAAGTATATTCCTATTGATATTTTATGTTTTCAAGTTCACCTGAGTGATTAGGAACAGTGGTAAGCCGTGACTTCCTCTTTCAGTGGGGAATAAATTAGGTGACACAGGCCGAATTCCCATTGTCATCCATCACTATGGGAAAGACCCAAGGATACAGTAACAATGTGCGACAAAAGGTTTTTGAGCTGCACGAATAAGGAAATACATATTTATTCATCAAAATCTATCATTTCAGCAGATATGTAATCTGTCACGATTATGTGGCAGGACACGAGGCACAGAGCAAGTTGAGGACATCTTTATTACTTCTTCTTCTTCTTCTTCTTTAAACTCAAAACACCAAAAGAGAGGCAAAACCGAAACTAAGGTACAACAACAAACTAACACAAACGATGAACCACCAACCAAGGAACCTAAGGGCAACTTAAATAGTATCCCCAATTAGAGGCAACGGTGTACAGCTGCCTCCAATGGGGGACAACCAAAACTGGCAACACAGAGATGCCTAGAGTCACCTCCGCGTTCAGGTCCTGACTGTGACCCCCAGGCACATAGAGATGCCCAGAGGCCCCCAGCCAGGACCTGACAAAATCAACATCAGACTGCCTATGCCTGGATGCTTCAACGGGGCAGTGGCTTGGATCTTCCAGGAGGACAATGATCAAAATCAACATCAGACTGCCTATGCCTGGATGCTTCAACGGGGCAGTGGCTTGGATCTTCCAGGAGGACAATGATCAAAATCAACAAAAATGGTAGACTGACCACAACCAACGTTTTTGACATCCCATCTCCTGACCTAAACCACAAAGAAAACCTGTGGCATGAGCTGAAGAGGAGGGTTTTATTGAGTATCGCAAGTAAATGTGAAAACAACAGTATTACTGAGGCTCTCAAGTCACTAGAGTGAAAGGTTGGTAATTGGATTCATTTTCCACTTTATGTTTCCGTAAACATCTAAGCAAATACATCTAGTGTACAGTATATCAAGAAATGAAGCACATCTCATTTTCTTTACTTCATCACAATGTATAAAACTACTTCATCAGAAAGAAAGTTGTTTTCTACAATAAATGCACTACACTGAATTCCTGCATAAAGTCCTAAACTCCATTAATTTTTGTCCTTAAAACCCAATTGGCTATAAATAGGTTAATAGCTAATTGTTAGCAGTATCTATACACACTGTCCTAATGTTTCCTTTTAAATACAAAAACAACGTTTTCCAATGGCTGTTGGTGTAAGTTGTGATCCCAGCAACAGGCAGGCTTCTGTGGATGCTTTTGCACACCGCACGCCGGCTTAAAAACGAGTTTGTGCTTAACGCTGCACCTGGCCGACATTAAAACCGGGCAGGAAAATAAAGGGTGAAAGCGGTGCTGGGAGTTTATTTTGTTTATCAGCGGGGCCTTTGATATCCCAGCCAGCCCGTAAAGAGAGAGGACAGCCAAAACTTCAGCTAACCTGACAGGCACTCATTACAGTCTGTAGAGCCTGAGACAAGACCTCTGAACCTTAGCTTGGTGTCAGCTACAATCTACTGGTACTTTTCCACTGAAGTACTAGAACCACAAAATATTCATTGAATATCTGTTGCACACTTTTAAGAAAGAAATTAAATTGACATTGCATTAAAAAAAAAAAAGAGTAAATGTGTGTCTTACAACTGCAGTTTTTGGGTGGGTGTTTTTCACTAGACAAGAATTCCAATTAAAGGGTGTCCCATCTAATTATTATAGAGGTCCTCAGTCCTAAGATTGGGATTGTATGCACTATGATGTAAATGACAAGAACATCCTGAAATCTGATGATTCCACTTCCAAAGCCGACCACTACACCTTGCCAACCCCACTGGTTTATCTTCAGATGAATCAAATACATGCACATCTGAAACAAGAGCAAACACAGCCCGTTGCACAAAAAAAAGCCAATGTTGTTGGAAATTATTATCAATGAAAAGAAATTTGAGGTCTTAAAACGTTAACACTGTTCCATAAAGGTATTGGGTTTCACACTTACTGAATTATGAATTAAGTTCTCCATATTAGACAGGAGAACATGTTCTCTGAACAGATGGGATAAACAATCTGTAGTAAAACTCATGTACATACTATTATAAATCAGTTGATACTATATATTCAAGATGCACAATTTTGGCCAAAGACAGTAATGGTATATATTGTCCACAGCAAAGACACTTAAATATGCATTGGAGACTTCCATTCTTTAAATATTTTCAAGTAAGAAAGAAATGTAAATCAATGAATAGGAACTACTGGAAAAGAGCCTGGAAGCCCAGCTAACTTCTACACAGCAGTACTGTAAGTAATTAAAGGAAAGGGATCCTGAGGAAGGGGCTGAAGACACAGAGGTGGCAGAGACGTTTCAATGAGGGATTTCTCAACATCCTGGGATGACTAGGTGACACAAGGATTCTCCTGGCTCACAATTAGACAAAGGTGGTACCTCTACACCCGTGTTCCAAGAATGCAATGACGTGCAAATGATTTATCATTATATCGAAATACACATTTTACAAAGACAACAGGTCAAATGCGTTGATTGAGAAATTGTATTGTTTTTGGAAGAATACACGCCAACTTAGAATTGGTGTTTGGTAACGGACGAGTTTTAAAAGTGAAAGGTTGGGACCGTGGCTTTACCACTGTGTTGCATCACCTCTTCTCTGTAAGTGTTTGGTAACTGAGGAGTTTTAAAAGTGAAAGGTTTTTATCATTCTTGCTTGATATAGGATTTCAGCTGCTCAACCATGGGAGACAGGTCTGAACTACAGGCAGGCCAGTTTAGCACCCGGAATAATTTACTATGGAGCCATGCAGTTGTAATACAGGCAGAATGTGGTTTGGCATTGGCAATTTCACATTTTGATTCGTCAGACCACAGGCCAGTTTTCCACCTACCCTCAGTCAATCTAAAATGAGCTGGAGTCCAGAGAAGGGGTCAGCAATTCTGGATCCTGTTTATGTACCGTTCCTTCTTTGAATGGAAGAGTTTTGATTAGCATTTATGGACACAGCACTGTACTTTCGGAAGTGTTCCTGAGTCCATGCAAAGATTTCCACTACAGAACAGTGTTAATGCAGAACGTTAAAGCAGTGCTGTCTGAAAATCACGGCCATCTAAAAGTGGTTTTCGGCTTTGTCCCTGGCATACAGAGGTTTCTGCACGTCATAGCATTCTGTTTTTAGTGACATTTTACGTGGCGTCAAAAGGTTTTTGGAAACAGGGTGGTACTTTATATACACTCCTCAAAACATTAAGGGAACACATAATCATCACAGTATAACCCCAAGTCAATTAAACTTTCAGGAAATCATCTGTCCAGTTAGGAAGAATAAGCAATACGTTTTGGTGCAAATGAAAGTGACACCAGGTGCACTGGATAGGCGAACCTCCTCTGTCTCCCAGTACAGTCTCAAGAGCATGGAGAAGTTACCTGGAGTTTAGCGGTTACACGGTCAACCCATGCAGCAGGACTGGTATCTGCTCCTTTGTGTGAGGAGGAACAAGAGGAGCACTGACAGGCTATTGGTGTGCATGTTTCTGACCAAACTGACAGAAACAGACTCCACAAGGGTGGCATGAGCGCCCAACGTCCTCTAGCGGGTCCAGTGACGACGTTGATGAAAGCATTGACGCCATTGACTGGCCCTCATGTGTCCCAGACATTCATTTAATTGAGAACCTGAAGCACAATTTTTTCAATACAAGCCCATCTGTAAATCGACCCAACAAAGACCATTAGAATTAGCCCAATTGAGTGGCAACAATGCCATTAAAAATATATATTTCTCCAACCACATTCAATGGTGAGAGATTTTGGGATGGCCTTTAAGGTTAATATGCAGGTAAAACCCGGATGTCAATGTCCAAACTGAATCCTTCTAGACCTGGACATTAACGTAGAAAAGGCATTGCAGGCTGTGGTAGAAGCCAAAGGCGAAGTTCAAAAATGCAATTAAGTTCAAGTATTCACTGTTTATTGAAAGTTAACATCCATACTTTAACTACAGGTTGTCATTAGTGACATTCTGATGTTCACTAATTTAATTAACATATGCTTATTGTGTCTTGAGGGTTAGGCCTATAGATTGTTTTGGCACATGTTTGTGTTAAAAACACATGGCCCTACTTAAGTGCATAGTTTGCCTCACCACACAACCCAGAACCCATTACTCCAATCCAGGGCACACTTCTATATTATCAGGAACCAGGCTTAGAGGTCTAGTACTACTAGCCTGTATAATGTTTGGGTTCTAGAATATCCCTCAATTACAAGTGACTGTTTCTGCAGTGGTTACAATTAATCATTGATCCTTTTTTTCTTTCTTTCTCTTTACTTCCTAAATATTTTACACCAAATTTGTGATTAAGGCCTGAGTTTAACTCTGTAACTTAAAGTCAACTCAGGAAGGCAATAAAATGACGTGTGTCTGCCAAAGCACAATCGATTCAGATTTCGGGTTGATATCACGCTGCTTGGACAAGCAGGAATTCTGTGTTGGAATCTGTATGCAGTGGAATGAAAGCACTTTCTGGCCTTTTAGCCCAATCGACTTCACAGGCAATTCAGATTGCCTGTAAGGTAAGACTGTGATTAAAATATCCGTTTAAGTTAACTACTGCAATGCTTTCTGATGGCAAACCAGGGACATTTCTAAGGCCTGTTTTCATGGAGACAAGCTCAAGGAGTGTTAGCAGAAATGTCTGCCAGGGACATCTGTCTAGTAAACTTAAATACAGGTCAAGATAATTACACAGGTTTAAAAATAGAAGATTGATCTTCGCCAGACCCATGACAACAATGGACTGAGCTGTAGTGGCAGAGAGAGCGGTTCCTTATAACAGAAGCTTAATAAGTTTCTTAGCTCATAACACACCTCCATGCCTCTGCCTGTTTGAGTACGGTTATTATTCTGCTTTGTTTATAATTACATGGATATAGGTTAACTTGTGTATGAAAATATATCTGTACAGTACAAACAAAAAAGGGCTGGTGAAATATGATTGTGAACATATCCCCTAATTCAAGCCCAAATGCCTCTCTCAGCTTGTCTGTTTGTACATGCCAATATGAACTGAAATGTTAGGGCAAGGGTTTATGTGAAGTAAAGTGCATTTTCTCTTTGTTTGCTGACAAAGTCTAAAAAGTGGTTAAACAATGAGGAAGGAGAACAGTACCACGAAAGCAGATTTCTGTGGATAAGTAATGGCCTTTATATGTACTAAATGCATTTTTACATTACAGTTAACATTACGTATCACTGCACAGGGGTTAAGGTCTGGGTTAAGTTTTGGGGCAAGGTTATATAAAAAAGGTTAGGTTAAGGTTTGGTTAGGTTGAGGTATCACAGCACTGGGTTTAAGTATAAAATAACATATATTGTAGCGACCTTGGTGACACCACAGCTCCCCAACCCTAGGTGTGTCCCTCACTAGTAGGTAGAGCACCAGTCTGTGGAGCTGAAGTATGCAGGTTTGAAACGCATTGCTATTTTTCTGGATTATTTCTCTAACGTTACTTCACCTAACCTAAAATATATTACTAATTTGGCTGTCAAAGATTTTTGTATAATTGTTTACGTATTCCAGGGAGATCAGGTTGCACATTTACTTCTAGTAATTTGCTTCCTAAATTCAGTTGTTGCATTTCGTGAAGAGCAATCAAATGCAACATGGATTTAGTGTTGGTTCCAAAGGCCAACACAACTGCATTGTTCTCTTCATTTTGCTTTTAAGCCAAATGAAGCAATTACTTGGAGGTGCCAAATTGTCGGATTTGTTCCAGAAAGGTGGCAGTCAGAAGCCCGAACACCACAAATCTAAAGAACCATCTCTGGATTCAACCAGTGTATTCTTACAAAATTATTAGGCTAACACTACAATAGTGTACTAAAACAAAAATATAATAATAATATAGACAATTAAATTATTAATATCAATTATTTGTGTGACAATTAATTGTCAACAAACATTTCAGAATTGTGACATCCCTAGTCCAGAATCAAGAGACGCCTGCCCCAAGGATGTGCCAGAACACACACGACTAACCTGAAACTAATGGTCCATCCAATTGTCCCAATAACTGGAGCTTGGAGGATTATGTATAAATGCAGTATAATTTTAAATGTTATTAATTATTTATTTGTCTGTAAAACCAATAAGTATTTAAAATAGTTCAAATAATATTAGAAACAAATACAGTGACACACTTAAGCCTCATCATGTTTGTTTAATCTAAAATCCAAACGAGGAACAGCTCATGAAGATAACGGTAGAAGAGTTACTCATCATACAAGTATAATAAAAGTTGAAACAGAATTTAGAGAGGTGACAGTAGAGACTGTTTTAAGCAGGGAGAACTCAGGCAAAGTAACCCATACAAGATAGAAGCCAGAAGGCAGGGGGAGGCATTGAGAGGAACATCTAATATTAGCGGAACCCAGTATGAGCTGGGGTGGAGTTGGAAGGGGTGTGGAGTATCACCACCACTAACACAGATGCTGACCTGCCAAATGCTAACCCAATGCGCTCAGGCTTTGAAAGGCTGGTGAGACACATTGTCTAGACTGTGCAACATGAGTCTGCTGTGAGACATGAAGTATTCCTGTACAGGTGGTGTTTCCAGGTGCCTTTTAAATGGCACCTTTTATATTAACGGCGGACATCTCATTGTTTGCACTGCACTAAGGGAGGTAAGGGTACATACCTTTCATGCGTTTTTTCTGCTTCTAGAAGTTGAACTGGGACCAAGACGGTGTACCCATCTGAACTTCACACAGTGAAGATGCCAGGCAGGTCTATACTGCATTGATAATCCAACCAATAGAACTTGGCCAGGCAGGTCTATACTAAATGGCTCATCAAACCAGTAGCAGATGCCAGGCAGGTCTATACTAAATGGCTCATCAAACCAATAGAAGATTCCAGGCAGGTCTATACTAAATGGCTCATCAAACCAGTAGAAGATGCCAGGCAGGTCTATACTAAATGGCTCATCAAACCAGTAGAAGATGCCAGGCAGGTCTATACTAAATGTCTCATCAAACCAATAGAAGATGCCAGGCAGGTCTATACTAAATGGCTCATCAAACCAATAGAAGATTCCAGGCAGGTCTATACTAAATGGCTCATCAAACCAGTAGAAGATGCCAGGCAGGTCTATACTAAATGGCTCATCAAACCAGTAGAAGATGCCAGGCAGGTCTATACTAAATGGCTCATCAAACCAATAGAAGATTCCAGGCAGGTCTATACTAAATGTCTCATCAAACCAATAGAAGATGCCAGGCAGGTCTATACTAAATGTCTCATCAAACCAGTATTTATATACAAAATCACCCACATCCAAAAGGGTTCCGGAAGGATTATCATAAGAATGTGTATGTTTGTCACACATCAGAAAGATTAAAGTCTGCAAAATTTTTGGAGATGATTATAACCAGCTATTTCTTAACAAACGAGTTCAGCAGTGTTTCCCCTTGCTTTCCCAACGGTGGGAGAGCAAGGTTGCCGACATCAAAATGCATGATGCGTGAAATGCTACAAATGCGTTTATAATGTACCGCAGAAACCTCTCCCTAAGCATCAGTCTCTCTTTCTTGTAAGCTTTATTTTCTGAACATTATTTGACAATACTTGTTTTGAAAGTGAAATGTTTTCTCCTTTGTCATATTTTTCGTGTTTTCAATGGTTGACAGGTCAAGACTGCAGATAGGCCAGTTTAGCACCCAGACACTTTTTTATGTAGCCATTTTGTTGTAATAGGAGCAGAATGCTGTTTGGCATTGCCTTGTTGAAATAAGCAAGACCTTCCATGAAAAAGACGTTATGTGGATGTCGTTCAGCATCAAAGGTGCCTTTACAGATCTGCAAGTCATCCATTCCATTCAAAAGTGAGAATATTTCTCAATTTAACATTTTATATGATGTCTTGGTACCATTTTCTATTGAAAATAGGGTATAATAATTTGCACAATATTGCATTCTGTTTTTCTTTTATCTCCATTTTCAGTGTCCGAATTCTTTTGAAAGCAGGGTCTTAGAAGGAATATCAAGTGTGTTTGGCTGTTATCTCTGCAAAAGGTGGATACTTTCACGAGTAAAAATGAGTTTGTTAGACAAAACTATAATTTTTTTTTTAATATCTTCTATGCTTTAATTTGAGATGACACTGAGACAATAAACGGAGTGATTTCCAAGAAAATACTAAGGTGTTCTATAGCTTTGCCTGCTAGTGTACCTGTAATAACATGTTGAAAACATGCTTATAGATCTGTAATACATTTGTCCACAAGTCCAAATCTTGAGGTACATTCAGCATGTTCTTAGGTCTGGGGCCTGATTTAAAGGCTCGTCTGTCAA
>JACXGK010001294.1:34804-73280 GCA_016801125.1 Novumbra hubbsi | reverse complement strand
TTCTGCATTGTCTCTGCCCTACTCATGATTATTCTTATAGAGAGCAGGCCATAACATGACACAGTTTACCTTTGCATTGTCTCTGCCCTACTCATGATTATTCTTATAGAGAGCAGGCCATAACATGACACTGTTTACCTTCTGCATTGGCTCTGCCCTATTTATTATTATCTTTATAGAGAGCAGGCCAGAACATGACACAGTTTACGTTCTGCATTGTCTCTGCCCTACTCACAATAGAGAGCAGGCCCTAATGCATGTGTCCCTGTCTGTATCACAAACGAAACAGGCTGTAACCACGGCATGACACATCACCACAGTTTACCGCTAACACACATTCAGTCTGTAAAGCACGACAAGGGACACGCCGTGTTTAAACCCCGTACACAATGTTGCCCCCCGGTGATGTTCTTCCACCTGGTAGTCACGGGGACAAATGGGTGACCTAATGCAATCTCTCCTGCGCTAAGCAAAGTGTGTCACACTTACTCTGCCGTTAACGTGGTAGCGTGGCGCTGTACGGCAACCAACAGCACAACCCACTCACTTTGTTGACAACGGCACGGTTAGAGCAGTACGTAAATAAAATCAAACACAAACATTATGACATGTAAATCACGGCTGTTGAGGACGAACCGTGTGACTGACGCTCTGCATTAGACATTAAGAAATTATAAGATTAGTCGTCTTGATGGATTTCACCGCCGTGCGAGGTCAGGTAGAACACTTGGTTCTATTCCTCTGCTCATTGTATAATGTGTTATTACTATGACATGTGGACAGATGCCTCACTCCTCTTTACTGAGCCAGTGGGACATGTTAGGGCATTATCATAGGATAACCAACTATTATGAGGCTATGGATCACCACGTGGCTCTGATTGGACAGTTAAAGTCCAGGCGGAGATTAGGTGTAATATTGTTATAATACTTTATTCTTTGACAATCCTTAAATTGCCCCTATCACTCCTCCTTTAGTACCAATGGTTACCCTGGAACCATTAGTAATCGTCCCCTCTGTCACTAAATACGTTGAGTCATCATTCACTTAACTCCCGATTACTTTGGATCCCCTCCTAATTTCAAAAGGCTCAGATTTGACTTGTGTATTTGTAGCGTGTCCCGATCATCGAAGTACAGGTTCAACCCCTGATCTCTCTCCGTGACTTTAAACATCTACTTGCTATCTACCACCACTTTGGCTGTGAGCTCTGCCCTCTTCCTGTAGCAGCTCGGTCCATTCTGTCTGAGCCATAGACCAGTGCAGCCACAGCAGACTCAGGTCTCAACCTAACCATCCCGTGAAATCCCAAAACAATGTCCTCCGTCTCCCCGTTGCTAAATGCCACCCGACTCATAAAGGTTTTTGTGGCACAGTCCGTAAAAACACTTAAGGCATTAAAACCTTTTCATTGGCCTGTTAATACTATTTGATTTGAACAGTTGGTGTCTTGTGTACTGCCTGTGTATGTTTGTCTACTGTGTGAGTTGTGTTGGATTTGAACATAATGGGAATTTGTACAAAACAGACATCTTGAAACGTCTTTCCTCGCCTGATTTTTTTTAATCACCGTGATGTCTCCATCTTAAGCGGGATGGAAATATTTATGAAAAGTGTTTTATTTATTTGGTTTTTTTCCCCTTATTATATCACTAACATATGTGTTTCAGGATATTATACTTTTTACGAAAGGTTATAGGTTACAATGTCTACTTTGTTGTAAGGAATGGAAGGAAAAAGTCTACCCAATCTAACCCCTCAGAGACAACCTACTGAGATATTGTCCTGTGTTGGTGTTACAGATGGAGCACGTTGTCTCTCCCTATCCTATGCCCTCTACTCATACATACAGCCAAGTGAGAATAATTATCTCTCCGGTAATTAAAGTATTTTATTTTTGCCACGGGTCAAATAAAGGGAAACCGTTCATTCCTTAATGTGTAGGTTGGCTAGATGAGTGCATCATTGTTGCTGGAGGCTCTGAATGACTAGATTGTGGCCCAGAGCACTGGGCTTGTTCACTCATCTTAGCTTCACAATAAAATATACTTTCATACATCCATGAACTATGGCAATATCATTTTTCCTCATGTCGAAGGCTAATGTATTTTTGTCAAGAAATGACTGACTCCTGCAGATACTAGTTTGTCTTTATGATGGACAGTGTTATTGTGGATATTGAAATGAGAATTTACATTTAAGTAGAAATAAACTCTTTTGAGAGATGGAAGAGAGGGAAAGCCTCTGCTTTTTGAATTTGAAAGTAAGATGTTGGTTTGGGGCATTTTGAAACTGGTGGATTATCAACAAAGAACAGCAACATTAATTTCATGCATCAGGAGAAAGCCTGGTTCCGTCCTTTTGGTTTTGAGGCTGATTCTAGACTGAAACAACACCTCCAGCATGGAATGACAGACTAAAAGAAAGACAAAAACAAAGGCTCTGGTCTGGGGAAATTTGTTTATGCAAATGCCCATGTGCACATGTGGATATGGATAAGGCATAACTGTTGCCGTCATGACATCTGATATACATTTCTACGTTGAACTGTTGAAACTGTAAGGTCTTTATTAGAACTGTCTCCCATTACTCTCAGACATTTGAGAAGCAAACTGTTTCCCAGCAATTTACAGCTTTCCTAAAGACAGTATATGTGGAAAAGTAAGTACACACCCTGGACAGTTGACAATTTTGGACACATGGATTTTCTAGCAAAATTCCCAACCCATTGATAATAGGTAAACCAATTTAACACATCACATGTTGTTTTACTTTAAAACCATTTATCCAAATAAAAAATTAATGTAATTGTGTTGAGAAACTATTTTTTGCCCACTTCTTACATACCTGCTTCAACTATGTCATTGGTCAAAGCTTTTCTGACATGCATGGCCCAATTCAAGTGCTCCTGAATCATTTACACTGATCAAAAGATTAAGAGAACACTTGAGTCACACATTGGGTCTCCGTGAAGGAAATATATTAAAGATCAAAATCTTCACTGTACTTTGTGTGATTCTGGATTAGGGCATCAGAGAGCTCCTGGACAGTCTGTGGCGCTACTTGATTTCCATGGATGTTCCACGTTATGGTGATCTTACTGAACTGATGCATTCATGGATTGTACACGTATATTTCTAATAATTATTTCTAAGTATTGAGTTCATGGTAAAGCACTGAGTCATTTTTGTTTGGACAAGTAAGAGGAATGTTAGATGTGTAGGCGGTGCCATGAATGTGGGAGATGGGATCCGGTCTTTTGTCTGTTAGGTTTTTGATAGTCATGCATGGGTTGGGGTCAGCAGGCAATTGGGGCCTGTGGCTATCTATTAATGTGCCATCATTGTATCTGTTCTTCCTTGTGACCCTTCTCATGACCCTTCTGAGTTGAAACGGTCACCTGTAGTGTCCCGTAGTTCCCTAGGGGACAGGCTTCTCTTTGTGTATAACCTTCGACATAGATCCAAAAGAACACGTGTTGTGGACATGGCGCAGCTATGCAGGATCTTACCACTCCCCTAGACTGTAGAAGTACTGATGATTGTCCAGTGTTACTTAGATATTTTTCATGGTTTCCTTGTTAATTTGTTCACTCTTTCCTTGCACCTTTTTATTAAACTGTTAATTGTGCCAAGATGATTTTCAAACCGATGCATAGCGTCCCAGAGGTTCTCAACTGTATTCAGTCCCAGAGGGCCAGTCAATGGCATCAATGCCTTCGTCATCCAGGAACTGCCTACAGACTCTGGCTACATGAGGCCAGGCATTGTCCTGTACCAGGAGGAACCCAGTGCCCACTGCACCAGAGTGGTCTGACGATGGGTCATAGGGATGTCATCCTGGTACCTAACAGCAGTCAGGGTACCGTTGAGAGAGACGCTGACTGACTTTTGTGACTTTTCTGAATCCTCTGCTTGCCATAATACTGAGTGTACTTGGGGCCCAGGTGTGTGTGGTGAACAGCAAGGAGATGAAATGCCAAAAGAGGTTGTATAACATGTTGCCAGGCCTTTCATCATACTTGTGAGGTGGGAGAATTCTGTGGACTATGTTCTTCCTTGTCTCAGGGTAGTTGGTGGTCCCTTTGGTGCTTTAGAGCTATGCTTGCCAAAGTGGATGGAGCATTTTTCTGCCTGGTTGTTCCTATCTGGGGTTATGTTGTGGACCAGGTTCTAGTGTCCCCTGAGCCCCTTTGCTCAGTCCCCCACCATCTATGCTGCAATGGCCAATGTGTCTGTGGTGCGACTTCTGTGGTCGCTGGCCACCGCCCCCTTGTTTACAACTGTATTTTTTTGAGACTCAGTTAATATCTTGAACAATGTGGCTTTAAGGTAATGACCTTATAACTTCCACTCGACAAAAGGATTGGCTCTTCTTTAGGTTTCTTCCTAAGATGCTGGTGTGCACACAACAAATTAATGGCATTGTATAAACTGGATTAATGAGGTATATACATTCTAAAACATACGTTTTAGTTGTCCAATGGTATATCATGCTAAATTGTCAATTTAGTACAAAATCAAGACTTTTAGAAAATCACTGGCTAAAACCTCTGGAGTGCCTCTGTAACTGTAACGTTGCCTACATGTGGTATGAGGCATTACTCTTAATGCTTTGTTTCTGAATGTTTTTCAAGAACACAAAGGGAACAGCAAAAGCATACATTCACAGATAGAAACGTATAAATAAAGAACAGTCTTTGAAGTGGCGACCTCGTTTACTTCTTCTGTACACTGAATTCAGCAAATCAAACCTTAACCCGAGCGCAGGCCCATCAAAGGACTTCTGCGACTGTCTGAGTTATTTAAAAATGCATCACTTGAGGAAAGAAAATACATTTTTAAATAAAGGCCAGCCTCATGTTTCCACGAGCCTTCAGATGAGCCTTCTCCCAGGAACAGCAGCATTAAAGGTACAGTCATTAGCAGACCGTGGCTAGTCTAGCGCTGATGATTTCATATTAGCCTTTTACAGTTACCATATGGGCCTTTTGATTACTCTGTGAGAGTGTTCCCTGACAGAAAAAAAAAAAGTGTGTGTGGGGGAGGGGGGGGTGTTAAAGGACTTGGTCCTTAAGTGACACTGTCATATGCTATCAATATGCGGCCATGTTCTTCTGGAGCTGGGTTAATGGCCCTGGTGGTTAGAATGTGGCAGGCCTTTCACTGGGACACTGTATTGTTTTGCTTTTATTTCTTCTGGAAGGACTTTTTTTGTTTTTCACTCCAGAAGAAGAACCTCTGTTGCGACGAAACTCTCTCGAAAAGGAACAAACGGAGTGGTCAACAGTTATTCTATGAAATCACCACACGCAGTCATGGCTGGGAGAGGGAAAACAAACGGGCCACATTCCCCCGGTGCTATCGGCCGAGTCTGACTCACATCTTGGGTATGACAGAGGGATCCCAAGCTGAAAGCATGTGGTAGCAGTGTCAGTATTCTGTAACCTCTCCCTTATTCCCAGACTACTCTGAAGTCGCTCCTCAAGGGATAATGCCTGCCTTTTATTTATCCTGGCCTTTTCACACTCATTATTTTTAGCATAACCTTCATACTCCTACAACTAACTACATACCGTCCACCACTGGCTCAACCCCCTTCACACGACATAAGCAAGTGGATGAAACATTCCCATGCCGCGGAAAACTGTCTCGGATCCAAGGCTGCGTTCAGGATTTTTGTCAGAACTTATGTAGAGAGTGAAATGTGGCGCTGAAAGCATTGGTGGCCTGCCGGGCTCGTTTGGTCTTCCAAAGTGTTTCTGCGTGCCAGGAGGGAGGTCACCCAAAGCTGGAGCTCGTTCTGTCTTTTATTCTCCGCGGAGAAACACACAACCACAAAGCTAGTTTAAGTATGTCGCTCTCCCGGTCGCTCTGCCAAGGCATGAGACATCTGATTTAGAGAATAATAAAATGCCGAAAAATGGCTTTTCCCATAATTACAGACTTTCTCTTATCTCTGAGCTCGAGAGAAAGAAACAAAAAACGAGAAAGAATCCATAACGGCAGAGTGTTTGCCTTGGCTTTTATAATGTGTATAAAAAGAAACTGCTGTTGGGGAGTATGAAAGCATTTGGCTGATTTGAAACTGATGTGAACATTGTCATACAGTACCACACAGCTACAATTGTATCTGCGCGGAATATGTGTACACTGAAACCATATGGGGTTACGCTGATTGACCAAGGCTTTCTCACAATATTTACACATCCAGTTGTGCTCATCAACGACAATACAATAGTTGGTAGCATTCCGCCGGATGTGTGTTGGTCTTATAGACGGGGGTCCCTGTGGTTGTAGCCTTATCTCATTAGATGGTTCACTCCTCACCAAATAAGCCCTACAGGGAACTGATTAGTGCATCCTCATGTTCTGGGTGACTATAAAAGCCGTTGGGAAATGGTACCTTATTTCCTTTCAAAATGACTCTAAACCTACTGGGTGTAGGACTGTAATTAATGATGTGATACAGGTTCATCCGACATACTTTTCACTATCAAAGTGTCTTCCGAGTGGCAGCTGCAGAGTGGCTGTTCTTTTGGGACAAGTGTTCTTCGATGTCACCATCTGGTATTCTATGAGTGGAATGGTATTGACGGTCTTTCCGGAAAAAAAACTCTGAGTTCAACCCCACATTTAGTATATCCATTATCCCTCTGGTAATAAATGGTAATGATTTAGGACACCTTGAGAGCTGCTGTCTTAGGACAGCTGTTGTCATCTGTGCGAATATACTAAGTTGTCATCTTAGCTTTATTCAGACATAGTAGAATGGATGACCACATTGGCTTGTCTACATTTTCTGGATCCACGACTAATACATGCCACAGATTATTTGTCTGCGTGCCTACGCTATGATGGTGGCAAGTCTGCACTGTTTGTGGACATACCTGCCTCAGAAAGTGATCCCTGTTATCTCCTTAAAGTAAAGAATTGCCTAAAGAGCAACGCACATTTGCCCTCAAAGAACAAATGCTCAAAGTAGTCAGGAAGTTGGTTTCATGTGGTCTTTAGGGGTATAAGTAGGGGTGGAGCTGCTATAGTCTGAAAGAGTGATAGAAAACACCTGTGTGTGGGTGACACCGCCCTGGTGTCTTGTGACCAGAAGAGGGTGCTGAATCACCCTCACTTCCACTCGCCAACACCACAGAAGAAGGGGTTCTGCTGACCTTCGGATCATTCTGGACAAATCAAAACACACATTTTGACTGAAAATCTAAATGAAGGGCTCTATGCCCTTTGTATCGTGAACATGCAGCCCTATGGAATTTAAAAGGCAATCTTACCGCATTTTCTTGAATTGAGCCTATAGTCTTATGGTAGATTAAAACCTTCACTCATTCTCTGACAAACATACTGTAAAAATTCAATTCATTTAGATCATTAGAAGCACAAAAATAAGAATGTATTGGAAGTGCTGTCAATTGAATATGAATCACAATTAAACAGTCTTGTGTTAATCACAATTATATTTAGGCCTAAATAAAAAAATATATATTGAAACACTATATTCCAGCCAATTATGCTAACAAACTAAACTGTGTTTAAATGATCAAACATCGTATTATCTGACATTAGCCAGCTATTAACAAATTAGCCAGCTAACTAACATTGCCTGGCAAAGCAGCAAATGTGTTTTTGAGACATTAGCTACTGTAGCTTTTACCCCAATAAATCGTTTAACTTACCACAATAAATTATTTAACTATACTATACACTGTACACCAGAGCCCCTTTTAGTAATCGAAATGTTCCATGTAAAAATGTATCTATCGCAACTTTGTCCCTCAGATCTGTCAACAGCCCCAATTCTGGGTCTCAAAATAAAACCAATGTGTTAAAGGCAACAACAAAAATGTACTGGCGTTCAGAACTGATTCGGAATCAGCCCGTTAACTTTGACAGCCTTAGTGGAAATATAAATCATGAACTTCATACAGGGCTTGCAACACTGATAGGAGAATGTGTTGTGAACTTGTGATTCCCCTCTCCAAGCACTGTGTGACAACTGCCGATGTGAAAAAGCTTTACGTTTACGTGGACAATACGTTGGATTGAGGGTGTCAAGTACACAGACTTAAAAGGCTCACTGTGAGCAGTTTGGGGACATGATGGCGACTTTAAAAGGACACAATTAAATGGCATTACACAAGTCCAGATTAGGGCGCCTGTTTTAATTGCAGCCGTGCTTTGAGGAGCACGACTGTGTAATGGGAGTTGACAGACGTACGATATGAGTCTTGTGATCACCGTAAGACTACAAAGGCTGTGGCTTCTTTTTTCTGCTAGGCTCTCTCTCCTATTCATTTACACTGTGATGATTGACTGTTTTATTTCAGGAACAGCTCCATTAGTTCTATTTTGACGAGTGGCCATTTGTCATAGTAAATAATTGAAAGTAATCATCTCATCCTGGTTGTGTGCGTGTGTGTGTTACTGTATGTTAGACCTCGTTTCAATCTGTCTGACAGGAGAGTTACCCTATGGCTCATGTTACAATGTAAGCCAATGTGCTGCCTACATTTATGAAGACTGAATATAAGGTAAACGCTTCATATCTCAGCTCAATCAAAAATGTGTATTCTGAACTTTTACGATGAAGATCAAATGAAGCCTTGAGCGGGCAACTCTAATCACTCACTAGCCTGTGCATATTCTGATTTTGTAAAGATTTGACGAGCCCCTAAAACAGAATCCTGCACTTGGAGGAGAAGAGGAGACTTTTGATAGGATAAAACAAATGACACTCAGTGCTCATATTCAATGGCTTATTTTTAATTTCAATGTGTATGAGACCTGTCCCATTTTATATTGAATATCTGAGTAGAGACACTCACAGTTTATCACATGTTCAATTTGGAGTTGGTGTTCCGGAAGATTCTCATTTAAGACACTTCGATGCATCACAGTGAACTACAAGTCATCATAGCATCACTACTTGAGTCCATACTTCTTTCATGATAGCTATGCAGTATGAACCATCTTTAGGAGTGCTGTAGAACATGTGAGCGTTAGCTTTTCTACCTTTTGCCACAGCATAGAGCAAACTGTCAACACATTCAAAGCCGTCTGGGCTGGGAACTGTAGAGATTCGTTGTGCCTCTCAAAAGTATTCATATGGACAAGTCCTGGGGGTGAATACTTTTGAGAGCCACTGTATCCTCTGCAAACAGTTGTCTAAACTCACAAAGGGACACCAGACTGGCGCCTGTGTACATTGGTTTAGGTTAAAGGCAATGAAAGAACGGAAGCACACAATAATTCTCTACACTGTTATTTACAGCAATGTCAGCACAGGGTGCTGGGTTTTGTCAGTGTAAATTACAATAATACAAGATTGAAGACACATTCTAAATGATATCCTTTTTAGACGATTTACACTTGAAAATCATCCCAAATCCTCACCATTAATTCTAGACCTCACCATTAACAATACTGCATTTTACAGTAATACCAGCAACTCACTCCAAGCTGTTGACACAATAAATCCTTCTGTTTGTTCATGAACCCATATGTTGCTTTGTCGTACATGTCCTTAGAACTTTATGCCCAGGCCAAAGATCTCTGGGCTCTCAATGAGTATGAACTCCACTATCTGGTTCTGGTAGACCATGTTGACCGCCATGTCCCCACAGTCCAACTCTGGCCACATGAGTGTGGGCCCAAACACGATGCTGACGCCTTGGGTCGACATGAGGTTCTTCTGAGAACGCGTCAGAACCCTGCAGACAAAGAAAGAAAAGGGTTATTTTATTTGTCTTTTTAATGTTTAAAAAGACATGAACGAGTTGAAGGAGAGAGCATTAGTCCAGTTTGGTGGAATCGGGTTACTTGAAACTGCACCTAAATCTGGGAAGATTAAGTGATACCTTTGACTTCACTAAATGGTTTAAGCAATGGGACATGAACTAATAAAAAGTCACAAAATAACGTGTGTCAATATCAGTGGTGGTCACAGAGACAGTGATGCTAAATGATGTCAGATGATTTCTGTGGGGCAGAATTTATCCTTTAAATGGCCCATTTTGGAAGCATTTCTTTTGTAAGTATCGTGACCCTCGTTTGTACATGGATGTGCACAACCACTAACTCATTAGCACACCGGGTTTGGCGCTGAATTGATGGACATCCACCGACTCTAATCTGTGGAAACACAGTTCCCCTGCCTCTTCTTCCACCCGCATGACCATTTCCCCCGCTTTTTGTGGAAATATGAATAGGGAGCTTTACTTCGAGAGTAACCATGAGCATTGCAACATCAAACTTGTCTTATTAAGCAATGACGCTGAATTATTTCGAAGAGGGGAAGTCTAGAGAAGGACAGGGTATGGGATGAAACAGAGGCGGGAAATTGAAAAAGCACATGAAACTACTGTACATGACATAGTAGATGCTGTAGGATTCTACACCACAATAAGGAAACGATACTCCGTATGTGTCCGCCGTCCTCCGTGACCGCCCCTGTTTTCACCACAATAAATGCCCTGTCGTCTTCCTTTGGGGGGGGGGGGGCGTTATGTCGTTGAGCGGTGTGTTATGTAGGGTGTGTGCACGAGGACTCGTGGTTGTGCTTTCTGGAGGAAAGCACACAGAGCGTGATACAGGGAGGCCTTTTGAGAAGCGCTGAGGCTTGGCGTGGGTACAGGGGCTCCAGGCAGGCCCAGGCAAGGGGACCCAGCCTGCTCCACTCTCTACTCCCTACATAGGGGAGGCTGCAGCCCGCAGGCCTCTGGGCCAGTTATGGAGTGAGGCCTGGAACAGAATGGAAGGGCTGTGGTGTGGGGCACATTTCCAAGCTGTCAGTGGGCTCTTGACGGAGGGTTCTGAGGCGGGATGGGGTCTCTCCATGCCCAAAACGTATCCACACTGGGCCTCTCAGCAGATAATTGCATCCAAAAGGTATTGTCAGGGTGCCAGAACTCAGCAGCTCAGCGGCATCTGAAGCCGGTCTTTTGGAAAAGCCGTAAGTGATGTTATCTACGGCGCACATGTCATAAAACCGAAAGCATTCAAAAAAACAAGAACAGCCTGGATGTTTTACGGCTTCAAAGCCTTGTCCTCTGTAGGTGCACGACACCCAACGTGAACCTATGAAACAACTGAAAACCATTAACTATAATTATATCCTTTTTCGCCATTGTAATGCTTTAGGCCACGTAGCTACCATGTGGTAAAGGCTGTTACTGTACACAGGAATGCAAAAGAGCTATTAAGCTATTCATTTTAGATAGACAGGCGTTCACACTGGGGATGGCCTAAACACAGCTGATGTCCCTCATACAGTATATGTCGATACAATGTTGCCCTGGAAAGGGCACAATCAGGCTGTCTCTCTCACCAATGGAAATATGTCTGTAATTTGTTAATCATACGTGATGGTCAACATCTTGCTCTGCCATATGTCGTTATAGGATCGACATGGCGTGTGCACGCCATGCATATTTCTTAACCTCATTACCGAGAGAGAGAGAGAGAGAGGCCTGACGAAAATCCAATGTGACATAATCATTATGAATAATTATGCTTATCTCACTTTGAGCCAAAAAAACAATCATTCGTATAACATACGCTAGCATGCAATGGTGTCAGAGTGAATCTGCAGTAGTGTAGCAACAGAGAAGTAAACGCAGAAGTAGCACTACGGAGCAAAAGTAAACTTGCGGTGGCACTCTGCTTTCCGTCCCCCCCCCCGTGTTTGGGATTCTCTCACCCACGGCTTGTGAGGAACCAGGGGGACGTCTTGGGAGGAACTATAGGGTGGGGAATCTCCCATAATGAGTTCCAGACTTGCGGTTCACAGGTGGGGACGTAATTGCAGGAAGTTAAATTCACTGGCACCTATTTATCAGCGCTACCGAAACACAACGGAAGCATGTGGTTGAATCTATATACGGAGGAGTAAATGCATTCGCTAGAGGCTGACGGCACGATAAGAAAGCTCTTTTTTTTCATCCTTTCGACCATGTAAATACACTTCCCATTTCACGGATAAATCCAGCATATACCTATCCGTGCATTGGACATCGCCGCAGACCGAGCAGCTCGCTGAGAAGCATGCCAGTCTGTATGTGACTAAGTGTTTGGGGGGGGGTGTCCCTGAGTGAAACCCGATTAAGATGTGTACGCACTATAATTTCCCATTTATGTCTGCAATTAACCTCAGCCCCGTGCCTGTGTACGGTACATCACTGTTCTCCGCATGTCCGACCATCAGCGTTTTAACTTAATTAGAACAGTGCAATGATCTAAGGGTCTGTACCGCCATGCCTAATGGCCCACTAATGATCCCGAATAAGGCGACTGAATTATTAAACTAATTCCACTGTATATTCACAAGAGGAATACATCACCTAGCCAAGCTCAGCGCGATTCGCCGGGCCGCGCGGCCTCGCGCGATGGGAACTGCTAGGCGCCCCGCGTCGCCATGCTTACGGTACCCTGGCGACGACACAAAGCACTGGCTGTGGTCGCTCTGCCGCTAGACCTGCAGAAAAGGAAATCCCCTTGAAATACTACCCTAACTTTAATGCCGCAGCTAGTCCCCCCGACACCCTTGGCAAAGCGTTTCCCGAAAGCCGTGGTGGCGCGGACAGCTCGTGTAAGCACCTAACATCCGGCCGCCCCCGAGAGGTGACTAGAGGGGACTGATGATTTAGATCTGACGAATCATTGATATCTCCTACATGAGATGACATGCACAGCCCGAGATGCCAATGGTAATTAATTAGCATCTCATTTCGCCAGGCGGGGCATGACAGGAAATGGGAGCTGGACCATGATCCTCTCCTCCCCATACCCCCCCCCCCGCCTAGAAGGCTCCTCCTAATTGGGTCAGGAACATCGACTCCTTCAGGATCATGGGACAGATAATAAATTGAGGTGGGGAGGAGGAAAGAGGGAGCGAGGGCCAGGGAGCCGGAGGAGGTAGGGCGAGGAGGAGAGGAGACGCGGGGAGTGGGGGGGGGGGGGGCTTGGGTCTAAGGCTCAGAGGTTAAAGCAGTAAGCATCAGTAGGGTAAAGTGAACAGACAGCGCCCTGCCTGATCTGGGCTGAAACAAACACCCTGTGGGACAGAACATTCTAGTGGAAAAGTTTCCACGCAGGGAGAATCTCATCAACACTGCATGGTATCACAGGAGGAGGTTGGGAGCCAATGACTTAGTGGCGTCCTAAAGAGACCAATGCAGCAGCACACGTTGATTTGGACTCTCCTCCTAGCGCCGGATGTGGCTACGCCTACGGAGGTTACATCCAGAGGTTTGTTTTCCACTCCGCAAGGGAGGTCAGCAAGTACGGTGAACGGAAAACAGAGCTCGTGGATTTTTTTGAAAAGCTCTTGTGGTAAATGGCAACCATGAACAGCAGTGACAAAAACACCCGCAAAAAGGAGAAGAAATAGAATGGCTAAGTGAAGGTACACTTCAGAGAATCTGGTTTCCTTGACCACATCATCACAATGCAAGTACACAGCTCCATATTGAAGCCAGGCCCCAAGGTTGGGGGGGGGGACACTGGTTCCACACAAGCGGAGTATGAAGCCACAACAAAGCAGTCAGAAAACTTCATAGACTCCTACATTACTGAAGGCACAGCCAACCCAGCCAGGACCGAAATAAAACCGCTCCGTGAAGCCCGCGATCAAAAACCACTCTTCTTTTTGGAATAAACGTTGTTTCATTTATGCAGGCAGGGATGCACATCTAAACACTCCACAGTACCGTTGCACAGTCTCATCTGAACATCCTCGATAAGGCAGTATTCAGTGCTGATAAGCTGTTTTTTTTTTTTTTGCTTTGAATGTGCCCTCATTGTGCTCCCCCATTTCACCCAAATGTTCTTCATGAGATGTTTTCAGTGGTCTCTCTCTCCATTCCTCCCTCTCTCTCTCTCTCTTTCTCTCCCTCACTCCTCGGGCAATCAGAAACAATACACTGTGTCTGTGCAGCCTCCGATACCCTCCCATAATGCGCCTTGAAAAAAAAAGAAGGCACATAATGAGTAAATAAATAAAGAACTCACACATGATCCTAATTTAACTGTGGTCTCGTGCAATTTAGATCTGGGTTATACACGGAGCCTCTGAGAAGACGAGGCCACGATCGGGAGTGAGAGCGGCACAGACCGGGGGAGAGCAGAGGGAGAAAAAGCAGCGAACGAGCTGACCACATCAGTAGGTGTGGGTGTGGCAGCCAAAGTCCTGGATCGGGACCCCCGGGGGCCCTTTCCCCTGCCCTTCCCCCTGTCACATGAGCCCTTGTGGCTGGATGATGATGGTGGATGTGCATGGATCTGGATGTGCATGGTGAGAGGGCAGGGGGAAGTCACTGTGGTGAGGGACAGACATGCAGGCATGCAGACATGTGCCTGGGATGTTCTGATGATGCAAAAGAACCGGTGCGGCAGGAAGGAGAAGTGCTGGGGGGGGGTCGTTTGGATGTGTCGTTTCTGAGCGAGACAACGAGAAAGAGAAAGAGAGGGAGAGAGACAGAGCGGAAAAGAGAGAGAACAAGTTAGACAGGGAGATGCTTTGGGGTTACCTCTGCAGGCCGTTCTGGTGGGGTACGAACGGGGGGGGAGGGGGGGTCGGACTAATTGAGGGACCTGGCATTCGAAAGCAAACAGACAAACACCCGTCCTCTGCTGCAGCCAAAGGGTATTTTCCAGTTAGGGAGGGGCTCATCATTCAGAAATTAGTCATTTGGCCTCCTGCGTGGGGTGGCAAATACGGAGAAGGGTAAGATGGGATAGAACACCTCTCCTGGGACATGGGTTTAGCCATATGGCCCCTTTAGCCCGGCCAGGATGGTCCGAGTGGACCGGGGCCAGGCAACATGCACACGTAGGCAATGCTGAGGTCATACCCTCCCCCCTGTCCTGTACACATGGGGCCGGGGGGGGGGGGGAGCTGCCACACACAAAACGTTTACCCGTGACCTCTCCCTTCCACCTCCGCTGTCCGTTTGACACCGGACACACTTTGTTTTTTGAGTCCTAGAAACAGCCATTTCGGTAGCATTCGTCGACCGTGTACCGGAACGCGGAGGCAGGCATGGACGTCGGCACGGTGCGACTGCGCTCCAGTGAGAGGGAAACGCAGTGAACTCACTTCTGCAGGTGTCCGAAGAGCACTTTCATGGTGTCCTGGTTGGGTTTGGGGAGCTGAAGGACCAGCTTCTTCATTGCCTGAACCTTCTGCTTGCCATCCTTGGTTTCTGTGTAAAAGAAACATCCGGGTAACAATGTTAAGTGACAGCAATAGAAAGATCTGACAACATTTGTATAAATGGAAGAATCGTTCTTTTATATTTTTTTTACTGGAAGCCATTAGAGCATTAGTGTAACGAAACACGAAATGTCTGACCAATTACCTCTCTCGGGGGAATGCCCTAGGCTAGAACTGTCCAACTGGGTGTCAGATGGGCCCTTACACGTAATGCATACAGAGACGGTAAACTGATTGGCGACATTGTGTCTGAACTTTGACCTCTATGCACTGGGTAGTGGCCCTCATTGCCATGGGTACACTGTTTATTAGGTAGGATGAATAAACAAATGAACTCTCTCTAACACTGTGGATGTCGAGACTTTGCCTCTAATCCCACAAAAATAGAAACCCAACACATTGGTCATTGGTGATGAGTTGGATAATCCCAGGGAGAAAATCCTTGATGATTTGGTCCTCACAGGGACTAGACCGGGTTTGTGAATACAACCATTCCACGGATCAAGCTCCTTTTCCACCCCAAAGCAACTTTGCGTGTTAATCTGAACAGATGTTAGCTCGCTGTTGCCACACCCATTCCGGAACAGCGGTGGAAACACCAATGGCTGTGTGTTTGTGTGTTTTGCTAAAGAGCGAGACATTGAAAGAGGGAAAAGGGATAACAAGAAAGAAATCCCTCTTTTGAACCGTGAAAACTGAAACAGTCGGTAACACGTCCAATGTTCCAACCGGTCCGGACCAAACGCCACTCGGTGTGATACTACGGAGGTGCGGTTCATCTGCTGAAACGCGGTCCCTCACAAAGCGGGGACAATAAGCTCAGGTGGCCCCCTCTGCCCTCCGTGTGCTCAGTGCCTCTCTCTCACCTCCAGGGGGACCTGCACGTCAGGTTAACACCGAGGGTGTGGTGGCACTGCTTGTTCCCATTACCACAGACTGTTAGCAGACAGCGCCACAGAGCAAGGCAAGGACAATATTTGGCCCCCTGTCTGTAGTACCACGGAGACTCCCCTTAAGCACGGCCAGAGCAGATGTCTGCATGTACACCGAGCTGGCACGGGCACAGGTGGCAGATGCCCGCGTCGGGTGCCAACCCCTGCCAGTTGGGCGCAGATGGACGAACACGTTCTGGGAGAGAGAGTAGGGCCCCTGACCTTCTGCTCTAGGTGAGCCTCGCCTGAGCCCCTCTCTGCCCCCGGCGGGACGGGACGTGTGGGAGCTTTCCCTGCCCTGCCTGGCGGACAGACGGTCGCGGTTAACTCCGCTCTCGTTTCGTCCGCGTCCTTTGTATGACTGGAAGTGATCACCGACGACTATTGGAATTGATCGGAGCTGACAACTTTAAACAGGTAATGTTTCTGCTAAGTACCTGAAACACGGCTGTTTATAAGAGGCATCTGCTGCTACAAAACAAATCATTAAAATATTTAATCTAGTCTCTATTACTGGCACAACGGACATGATTCATTAATTACTTTGCCGTCGGTGACTGACATATTGAAGATGCCCCTCAGCTCACCATTGTGGACAGATGGTGAGGACAGTGTCATTAATATAAAGCAGGCTGAAATGCCCTATAAGGATTATAGCATCTACATTTGCTGATTCACCCCAAAGTGTCACACCATGAAACATACGGTATAACCTGACTGCAAAGTCACACAGTGCTATGGAACTGGATGTAAACAGAAGCCATTTGAATGATGGCAACACCTTCACTTATTTCAAACCTTTACATAATGTTCTTAATTCCAATCTGCCCCTAATGTCAACACACATGTGTGCACTGGTAGTTGCGTTGTGTAGTACATGAAGGTGAATTGATTTGACAATGGGAGAAATAGCCACTGCAATGCAAGTTTGAATCAACACTATATTTCATTTCATAACATTTTGACAACAATAGTTAGGCAGAGATCAGCGCTGAACCATTTCTTTGGAGACACAATTTCCGTTTTGACAAATCTAATAATGTTATGGATTCAGCAGTGACTGGGGTAAAGGCAGTCGATTATGGGAAACATCTCCAAGGAGAGAGTGTTCTCCCCAGAAGACGGAACTCACATTAGTCATGTCAACTTCAGTCCCCGGCTGCAACATTAGGCAGCTTTTGGTTACCTAGGGGGGATTGAGTGATTTATGACCTGTTATGACAACAGACCATTAACAATTCTCATCCAGGCCTATACAGAACAACACAAACAAACCATGCTTGGTCAGTGTCATTCAATACCGTCTAGTGTGTGTCAGTTAGTCCAGAACAAATATTTAAAAGTGATTAAGCAAAATGTATTGGAACAACATGGTTAGGGCTTTGAACACATTTTTAAATCTCTTTTTAGATTATTTTCATACAAAGTAGACAACAGGATGTTTTGTATTCGTGCATAGTTACTACATTATTTAATTACTGATCAATTTCTTCCAAATCTGTCTTAAATCCAATATTAGTAATTGGATAATATGTGTGTACATTCTCTGCTCCTTTTATAGAGAACAACTGTACAATAGCCTCGGGTTTTCCCTCTTTGATTTCAGATACGTGTTTCAATTTGTGACACAGTGTCTAGATACACATTCAGCACCTTAATCGCTGTGCATATAATCCCATTACAAACAGGAAAACTTATTTTGTTTCAGGAAATCTAGCTATACAACCTCATCTCCAGGCTTAGTGTACTGCACCACCGTCAAGGCAAATATTGGCAGAAAGCAAGTAATCCTGCAGGTTGTGATTAAGATTTTAAATGGATCCCAATTGTGTTAGATAATGAATATCAAAGTCTTAGTGGATGGCGTCTGTAATTTCTTAAACATGAAAAGCTCCTTCAAGAAATGTAGAAATTAGATATTGTCTCATTTAAAACAAATTGCGTGGCCAGTTTACTCGCATGCAAATGAGGTGGAGTTGTATAGAGTTATGAAAATAAATTAACTAATAAGTACAATTGGATGCCCCCGTTTTTTTAAAAGGTACTATCTTGAAGAATCCTGATCAAAGGTAAAATATAATAACGAGGAATTATTTTTAGCAAACAGAAATATTACCAGATAAAGAGACCTCAGCACAATACTACAGCACAGAAGTGTGGAATAATAATAAAAAAAAAACGAATTTGTTCAATCTTTCATTGCATATTCATGAGAGTGCCTTGCACCACATTCCCCATTACAGAAAATACACAAACATAATTAATACTCATTAGAAACACAGATCGTAATTTAATAATCAATCTGTGATTATGATGAGGGCTCTGTATGAACTCAAAGAGAAACTTAAACAAATCATGCAATGTCAAAGCACATTTCTATACTCTTTTGCTCTTTTATATGCCTTATACAAAATAAAGACTTGCAAAAAACTTCAATTTCTATGATGTGTGAATATTTTACTTCAGTAACCAATGTTTTGCATAAACTAAACTCCTATTTAGTTCCTTTTTAAATACTGACTCCAATAATCCAACCATAGCTTTATTCGGCCGTTTTCTTGTGTTTTGTGTCAGAACACTGAGAGACTTGTGCCCAACACATCAACCCTGTTACCCAGAAATCCACAGGCTATACAATTGTGCCCAACACATCAACCCTGTTACCCAGAAATCCACAGGCTATACCATTGTGCCCAACACATCAACCCTGTTACCCAGAAATCCACAGGCTATACCAATTATTTGTGAAACTTGCACTCAGTTGGCACTCCCTGTTGCACACAATATGCTTCCAGTTTAGTCATCGAAGCTTTTACCATGTTATTGTCAACCATGTTAATGTATGTCTCACTTATTAATCAAGTTATACTTCAATATCTATTTTAACGCTTGAAATTGTTCATTTTGAATGAATGTTAAGGTGAAATAAAACGTTTCATTTTGACCAAGTTCAAAAGCAATGATTTGCTGGAACAACCTTTCTTCCACCGTAAGGGTGATTACTAGCTAAACTAGGCCAGATAATAAATATGTGTGCAATTATTCATATGTAAATTTTGTGTCCCTTTGAAGCTTGAGGAGTGTTGTTACCCAAGATGACCTGGAGCTAGCGATGGACTTTTTTCACCAATAAAATCTGGATTAAATATGCATCTGATGAGCTGACCCAAATGTGGACCAGCCCTGGCTACAGAATGTTGTATATCACCACAATAACAATTTAGAAATGCATTTCAAACAGGTCCGGATCAATCCAGAGAAATGTTCTTGTCTAATATATTTGTCTCACATACATGGAATCTACATAAAATAGATGCAGCATTATCACGTACACTAAAACCATGGATAAAAGTTATTGCTTATTCCTAACTCCTACTGATATGCCATGCATTTGCTTGACTTTTGAAAAAAGGTTTCCGGTGTGTTTCTGTATCAATATGGTGAATAAATAGAATGCATGTATTAAACTGTGTTAGCTAGTTAATTATGAGAAAGTCCCTGGCTCAGTAAAGATGTAGAGGGAGCAGCATTCAGTCTCCTCACCTCTCCTTGCCTGGGTGGCCCAGTTACTATCTCACATGACTCTATTTCCATGGTTACTGAGGGCAGAGACAAGGACCCAACAACTTGGGAAAATATGCATGTTTTCTAATTAGCATTTTTGAATGAACAGAAGACGAATGTTAGGAAGCTGGCCAATCCGAATGTCGTGGAGAAACGAATAGAATAAAATCACCTAATGTTAAGACAGGTCAGGTGCAAGTATAAATATCAACAGATAAACATGCGTGCATACTGATAGCATCAGCATAGCTGTGAACGTCTAACGTCCTCAACCCCAGACTCGGTCGAAACGTTTAGACGGTCACCGGTAACACTGACAACACCGACGCCATCCCACACAGACCGGGACGACCGCTACAGACACGGTCCGCTACCTAGATCAAACTCGATTCATCGGCGTTAGCTCGGTTGGTTTGCTCGGCGAAAAACAAAAAGGAGCGTTTGTCTGCGAGACAGGTGGCTGGAGGTTCCAGATTCCCCACTCTGATACTGAGGCCCACATGAATAATAGAACGTGGCAAGTTGCTGCCAGGATCATGGCCTGCAAACACAGCTGCTCCTCTCAGCCTTCCAAGAATGAACAGCTCACTGGAAAGAGAGACAGCGAGACGGGACGCGCACCTGAGGACCACGGTCTCAAGAACCAGTCCAACCTAAGGGATCGGGAGGGAGAAAGGAGAGGTGAGAGGAGGGTGGGTGGGACCGGGGGAGGAGGGAGAAAGGAGAGGTGAGAGGAGGGCGGGTGGGACCGGGGGAGGAGGGAGAAATGGGCCGGCGTATTCTTAGAAGTGAAAGGAAAGAAAACAAATGAAAGAAAGGAAGGCAGGTGTGGGACTGAAGATGAGGGTTTTGATCGTGTTCAGTATACTTAAGGGCTTACGACATCATGCCCCTCACCGTTATCTGACATTCCTTTCATACGGTGTGAAAGGACTAGGCGGGAGCATGTGCAATAGTACACCAACCAGTACTCTCTTTGTCCAATGGGACCCGAGGTCTCGCTTCGTTAATCCGATAACCACCGTGGCCGTTCGACACCAAAACATACACCCGCTGCCCGTCAGTCCAGTCGCCTGGGAAACCGTTGGTTCCTGGAACGGTGGTTTCAATTAGAGACCGGGCAATGTGTACTGCCTAATCAGCACACCTCCCATCCACACCGGCCCACAGGATATCCCCCTAATTCCACCCCATTACAGTGCTAGCAAGCCGAGCAACGGGACTCTGATGATTACGACCCATCTCCGTCACCAGGAGACACTCCCGGTCTCATGTCCTAAATGAAGGATGATGGATGGGCACTGGGCTTAATGTCAAACGGCAGATGAGGCCTCGCTGTCATGTTCTCAACCGTTTACCCAGCTCATTAACCAGGACTAGGTTGCTGAATAATAAAGACCTATGTTTTGCTGGTAGATCCTCCCAAGCGTTTCCCGGCATCTTTGCGAGGTAAATTAATGGTGTGTTGTACGTCACCATATGGCCGTTAATGGATGTTACAAACACCTTCGTTTTGTCATATATCTGTAGATGCTCCACCCATGGTCCTTTCATCTCAACAGCGGAGCACGGTGGAGCAGGTTATCCTAATTACACCTCCTGCTATGAAGGGCTTCCTACACTACTAATTAGTTGTCTAAACGCTGTCTGAGACTCCTCAGCCGTGCACTTGCTTATCTGATTAACTGGATGTAACCACCTAGAGCGCCGGTGGGCATTCTGGCCTACATTCTGAGCATGTAAATATTTATTGCCAAATTATAACACCACCCTGGGATTGTTTTCTCAATCTGTTTGGTGGGGCTTCTAGGGTCTCTAAGAGAAACCTGGGGAATGGGATGGGATAGCATTTATAATGGGTCTAGGGTCTCTAAGAGAATCCTTGAGAATGGGATGGGATAGCATTTATAATGGGCCTAGGGTCGCCAAGAGAATCCTTGGGAATGGGATGGGATAGCATTAATAATGGGTCTAGGGTCTCCAAGATAATCCTTGGGAATGGGATGGGATAGCATTTATAATGGGTCTAGGGTCTCTAAGAGAATCCTTGGGAACGGGATGGGATAGCATTGATAATGGGTCTAGGGTCTCCAAGATAATCCTTGGGAATGGGATGGGATAGCATTAATATTGGGTCTAGGGTCTCTAAGAGAATCCTTGGGAATAGGATGGGTTAGCATTAATGATGGGTCTAGGGCAGGGGTGGGCAAACTATGGCCCGAGGGCCAAATGCGGCCCGTCTGGGTGTTCCATCCGGCCCGCGCAAGTTAATAAAGTTGTTTTGAGGGATAAATAAAAAACAACTCACCAGCCCATTCTTATATATCTGAGTCAGAATTTAAACTATTTACACATTGTAAGGGATCTACTGTACATATGTAATGTATGTTTTAACCTTGGCACTTTTGTGGCCTGCAAATCATTCATGATTAACAAATTATAAAAACAAATGTGGCTCTCCGTTTAATAAAAAAATCCTGATGTGGCCCCCGAGCCAAAAAGTTTGCCCTCCCTTGGTCTAGGGTCTCCAAGATAATCCTTGGGAATGGGATGGGATAGCATTAATAATGGGTCTAAGGTCTCTAAAATAATCCTTGGGAATGGGATAGCATTTACAATGGAAGACACATACTATGTGAAAATGTTTAAGCACATTATTTAATCAGATGTTTTTTTTTAATCTGAAATCTGAAAACTAGATGGCCCAGGTAGAATTTCAGCATGGCCGTACATTCCTTAATAGCATTGTTAACACCAGGTTAACTCTGGCAGGACATCTGATTGTCTTAAAAGTGGCATGAGGTGTTGGAGTGGTTGTAGATGGGTGCCTGCATGTGCACATATCTGTGTATGCATCTGCGAGTGTGTGTAAGCAATTACGACATAACTCAGATCTATTGTGGGAATATCTTCTGTCTGGACGCTATGGCTTTCGGCCCATAGAATTCCCCTACTCAGGATCAGGGGGTTTTAGGAATGAAAGAGGGAAAGAGAGAGATGATGATGACCGCCTCAGTGTTAAACAGCGACCTCTTTTGACTGACTGGACAGATGGAAAATATGCACATACAGTCATGTGAAGAAATTAGGACACCCCATGAAATATCTTTCAAGAGATGTTGACATATCAATATTTGTTCTTCTTTCAAACAATATCTTTAGATTAAGATGATGTAATTGAACCAAAAATGATGACATTTTAATTATTTTATCATTTATTGAACAAAATATGTACAAAGATGCCATTTCCTACTGAGGAAAAGTTAGGACACCCTATGTTCTAATAGCTGGTATTGCCCCCTTTGTCTGAAATAACCTCAATAAGACATAAATGTCTACCAGTCTATGACATCAACTGGGAGAACGTTTTTCCCACTCCTCCATCCAAAATTATTTCAGCTGTTTGATGTTTGAGGGGTTTCCTGCATGCACAACTCGTTTTAAATCACCCCTCAGCACCTCAATAGGATTAAGATCCAGGCTTTGACTTGGCCATTCCAGAACTCTCCATTTCTATCTTTTTGAGCCATTCCTCAGCCATTCCACCATCCGGAAAGTGGAGAACATTTAAAACAACTGCCAACATGTTGCCATTACATCACCTTTATCTATAGATATTGTTTGAAAGAAGATCAAATATTGATTTGTCCATAAGTCCATAATTCTTGAAAAATAACTAAATATTTCATGGGATGTCCTAAGGCCGGATTGAGTGAAATGTAGCGTAATCTGAATGTTCTAAGGGGTTATTCAGTACCCCCCAAATGCAACCCAAAGTTCCAACTTAGTATTGGGCCTGTTCATGAGTGCCAAGTGGCCGTCTGAAAAGATGGCTTTTGATTTCACCTCTGCTGCTAAGCAAATTGTAGAGGAGTATCATCTTAGAATACCATGGTTCAATCCTCAGTAGCCTCTCTCTAAAAGAAAAATCGTTTAGTGTTTAACTGCGATGCCTTAAGGACAATGTTTCTAGAGGCAAATACAAGCACATGAGGTCCAGTACAGTATAAACAGGATTAATGCTAACACACCAGAGGGCCCAATGCATATGTTACTATGTAAAATCCAGGGTAGTCTGCATATTTTACAGACTAAATATAATGCGTTGCCGAGTCCATGAATCTGGATATGGAAATAATATTTTATTAATTTCAGATTTTTTATCATCTCTACCTCAAACAGGATGAAGATAGAAGGTGACTAAAACCTGACTGCAATATCAAGCTTTCACCTGACGCTAACACTGATGTGCTGATGATAAAACTCAGCCCCAGCTGGGCTAGCTGTGTACTCACTGATGGCCTCCACAAATGGCTCAAAGAATCGGAAGGGAAACAGGGGCTCTGGCAGCTCCCGGAAAAACATCTTGAGCGCCCCGGTGACAACGTGGATGTCCTCCCATTGGCTGTCATCCAGGTTAAACTCCTCCTCTGGGACAACACCAGAAAGGGAGAAGAGAGTTGAGGGGATAGGAGGGAGCGGAGAGAGAGAGGGCAGGGTGAGAGACATGAGGGGTGAGAGAAAGAGAGAAAGCAAAAAAGAACCAAAGAGGGGTGGAGAGAGGACAACTCAGCTTTAATTGGGAGAATTAGGGAGGGATAATTTGTATGCTAACGTTTACCTGCTAACAGCAGCGCTGAATAACAGCCTCCCAACTACCCAGAGGTCTGCTGAAGCAACGTGTGAATCAGTTAGCTGTGTTAGGCCTGAGAACAGAGAAAACCCCCGGCTAGGGAAGGAGACAGGCCATCAGGTGAAGAGGGGATTCATGGGCATCCCAGCTCAGTTTGCCACAGAATCCTTCTAGGGTGACCCACTGCCATGGAGACGGCCCTATAAGTATTGAGGTCCATGGGACGGTACATGAACTATTCCATTGTGCTTATTGGAAGTCATGATACCCAGTTACACAATAAAAGGTATATAATGTCTGGTAACTGAAACATTATTTTGGTTGCGCAGGTCTTGTATCTTCCGTTCAATCATTGGTCAACTAGGAACAAAGGCAGTGCATTGGATTCTTCTGATTGACAGTTGTACTCATAGAAAATGACTGAGCAAGTGGGTCATTGCCTCTTTCCTTTGACTAGACTAAGGTATTCACTGGCAAAAGTCCAGACTGCCAATTAGCTAGCCTCTCAAGGGTGTCCACTTGACACATCTGAGCTGATTGCTGAATTGCCGTCAGTTGCCTTTTTTTGTACTGGTTCAGCATACATAAAACTGAATCTGCTGGCTTCTACCATCCTGGTTGAAATAGTAGCCTACTACAATGACCCTACTTTCATTTCAGATTGCACTGGCATATTTTTGAAACGGGTGCAACAGAATGTTGAGAATGCTCAGAATGTGGTAAATGTGGGTTATGTCATTCTACCCTCAACGATCCACATCACAAAGCACTTCTTAATAATAGGACTGCAGGGCACAGTAATATATATATATTTATATAAAAGAAGGTTGATAGCTACCTCAAGACAGAAAAATACATTCTGGAATGTCAACCAGTCTATTGTTCCTTTTCAGAACATGGACGACAGACAAACGTTCTCTTGTTGGTTTATTGGAGAAACCCCTTAGGAGCCTTTCACAAGAAGACGTTGGATAATTTAGATGAAGTAGGTAGCCTTGTTTCACCCCAGGCACAACTAACCGGAGGTCTCATGAGGGATACTTTGTTATCCTTCTATTTACTCTCAAAGATACCATTCTTAAGGTATTCTTAATGCATCTTTACATGCCATAGACTATCTTGTGATCAATTATTTATTTACTGTAAAAAAAAAAGGGCTCAGGTTATATATAATTAAGCGTTGAAGTAGAGTTTTGTATCCATTATTAACTATTATCCAGGATTCCAACCAAAAACACTGTGTGTATCCAGTTATACCACAAAGTAACACCTAGAATTTAAATGCTAAAATGTTTTCAGGACAACCATTAACAACTGCAGTAGTTAAAGACAGTGAATCCATAGCATAAAGGGACGGCAAAAACATAAGTGAATCAAACATCCAAAATTACCTTGGTCAACCAAGAATCGTAACTTCTGGATAGTGGCAAGATTACCACTTACTCTGTAGATACCATCAGCTTCCAAACCTGGTGGATATAAGTTATGTACAAGCCCATTAGATCATACAACAGTGCACCCAAGCAAATATGACAACTGAGCAATGATTTGGACATATATTAAAAATACACACACACATATATAATATGTACATATACATATAACATTAGAAAGAAACTTGCATGGGTTTTTTGATAGACGATGTTAACATTATACGCAGTGGAATAGATATTTGACATCATGCCTAGATAGGGGCTAGTGTTTGGACACCACATGGCTCCATTTCACAGAGACATTTTAAGCACTACTTTGATTATAGAGCCCCACTGCCATTTGGTTACACATCCAAGGACAAAACCAGCCTGCCAAACCAACTCAATAGCATTTGACAGATTGTCATGTCATTGTCCAAACTGAAAAAAGTATTTTTTTTTATAGAGATATGAAACCCAGGCTACAGATTGTAAAGCAGTAATTTGTTCTGCCTGCTTCCACACAGAGGTTTCCTTCCATTTTCCTCTGGTCTTTTCTATCAATCGCTTTTTATCCGTCTGCATCTTAGAGCGTCTGACAGTGGCATGCTATCTACTGTACTTTTGGGGTACCTTGAGGATATACATCCTGGCATTGTTAAGATGTCCAGATGAATTTTATCCTAGTTTTTGTTTATTTAGATAGCAGTCAGTTGTTTTTCACTTGTTCTATTCTTGCTCTGACCAGAGCTCGGCCAATGGTATACCAAATGTTTTGTGCGTATGTGTGTGTGTGTGCAAAGGTGTGCGTGCGTGCAGATAGGTTTATTTCCTAACATACTAAAGTTCATAACGTATCAAGAAACACAACAGACCTTTAGATCATAATCATTACAGTTAAAAGACATTCTTAATCATTATTATTTTCTCAGCAAGTTTATCTGGCCACAGCAATTTTCCCCCCAAGATAACTAATAGCCCTGAACTAAAATGTTCAGCCAAAACCCCAAATGAAACCTATTACACAAACACATAATTCACTCTCAATTTCAGCGCGTTGTAAACAGTCTGAAGTGGACGAGAAGTTGGACGCAGACCAGGGGTAAGTAATTTGGGATGGAGCTCTTTTCCTCCGGGTTCAACCCCTGTGCTTGCCCTGTTATGTGACGGAGCCTGGGAAAGTGCTGATCACACACACAACGTGAGAACAGCACAAGGCAATCATTGGGATACAAGTCTAGTAAAACTCCCAAAGTAATTGGGAATAGTGTGATCGCTGGGGAAATGCCAAAGAAGCTACTGCAATATCTTTGTGGTAGACAGGCCACCGGGGTTAGGGTGGGAAAAAAGTGGAAGGTTGTAAACATGCAGATAAATGAAGACTTGACGGAACATACGTATAGGGATAGTTACAAAATTACTTATCGGTTTCCTGTTATCAATCTATTGTACTATAGCAATCTATGCTCTGGTTTTGATCTGTGTATTACACACAAAGGCATGTATGTGTGGCAATAATGAACCAAACCTAATTTAGATCCACAAGAAATGTGTTGTTGCTTTAGTGCAAATGATAACACAGAACCTATTGACTTGCATGGGTTTTTAAGCTTGAAATTTAAAAACATAGAGTAGATAAGGAAACAGAAGGTATCTTTGGAAACCAATGACACCATGCACTAATTAGAGGCCATTTTTATTAACTATTAATTTAATTACTGACATATATCGTATATATATATATATATATATATATATATATAATAGTTTATTTTTCCATTTACAAGGTCAAGTTTAATTTTGACTAAGGCTGTCACTGTGTACCTGTTAATAACACATCAATGCAGGACATGTTAATAACAAATTATGTGGGTGTTAATCACATAACCAGCTCTTCAGTTTAACTACTCAGTGTTCAGTGCTGTTTAATTAAAGTGTTAAACAACGCTGAAAACAACTACATACAGTTTTTCCATCAATCCAGACAGTGCATCTAGAAGGTGTGCCAGATGAACATTTAATATAGTTTAAATTTACTTTCAGGGGCTGAAATTACTCAGTATATAAATACAATATATTTATTTTTTGATAAAAATAGAAAACTGAAACTGAAAAGGGATATGCTACACAACGTTTTTACAAGGTAGGCTGCAATAGGTTCAAATGTGCGTTTTGCGAAAAAGACTATGTGTGGGTAGGGAGAGAGTAGGCCTTTATGTTGTATGTTGTAAACAATATACAGTATTTTCACACATACTGTCACCTAAAGAGACAGACTTGGGAGCATTAAAAGCAACATTAATACAGTGAGATGTGTGTAGATTGTTTGAGAAAATGCTGTTAAAACATTCTGATATAGATCATTCTGTAATATATTTGTAACTCAATGCAATGTTTTGTAAAACTAAAACGTTTTTTTCATTATAAACATAATTTAATATTTACCTTAATGATGTTTTCAACCATTTGACAGCCCTAGATCAACAACAAATCAAATAAAGAAAAGCGCATACCTCTTTTTTCAACAGCCTCGACACATTGCCTGACAAATTTTGGCACAGTTGTTCCTTCCCGCTCGCAAAGCCCCAACAAATGACACCCAAACACTCGATCTGTGAGGAACAATCAAATAACAGATTACAGGTTAACAATGTTAAAATTTGTAATAACATCTCCATTGAAGAAAACATTATCAGAATTTAACAGTGATGTAATTGAAAGTGCAATGCGCTGAAATAAAGTATGTTGTAAAATATAAATGTGTTACTGCAAAATGTCAAGATTAAAGTTATTTAATCAACTCATGGAAACCATTGTGTGTGCAGATTATTGAAGTTAACAATTGCTAACTTTTTTCTAATTTCATGTACTAGTTTTTAATAAGTGTTTTGATAAACAGTATTGATACACTGTTAATAATAATAATAATACATACATTTATTTATTTGATTAATAAAACATTGATTATTTTGTATGGCTTTGGAAACCTTTTATAACCAACCACCAAGCTTGGGAGTAGCCTACTTAGAAGGTCTATTTCCCGGCCTTTGAGCCGAACTGGCAACTATACCGGAAGACTTCCAGCGAATGCACAAAGCTAATGACACGCTTACTGAAAGAATCTCAGAACCGCATGCAAATACATAAAAATGGTATCCATGAGTTTGTTTTATGCCTCGCTTGTAAAAAAAAAAACATCAAAATCTAAAAATCTTGCATTATCATTTAAATGCACAGAGGAAGAACTTGGTGGAATGTTAAAAGGTCTGTTTAATAAGTCATCTCCATTCACACTTGAAAAAACTCATTAATACTGTCCATTGATCATCATCACCATTAGGTGGAAAGACGGTAATTATAGCCTCAGTAGTAACACTCATGGTTCTTGATCCTGACAGGCCCGGTCTCGTCTGATGGCTGTGTCTCTGCTAACAGTGCGTGGACTCCATGGCCACATTGGTAAAGGATAAACAATCTAACGGTTAATCACACACACTTAGAATTTTATCGCTAGCATTTTTCCCATGAACCCGAGCCTCCCAAGCAATTTTGCTTCAATCAGGGGGCGAGGTGGATCAAATTGCCTTATAAGAACATTCTCGATGCTTCATTACTCTGATTTTATCCAATGAAATCTACATAAGAAGTTCTTCACATAATCTGTCCTCATGCTAGCAGTATTCTATTGTGTGTTCATTATTATTGGTCAGAAAAAAAAAAAACGAATAGGCCCTAATAAACGCTAGGCTTAGCAATGCATCTCTCCGCAGACAGAGCAGTACGGGTACTGACAGAGGTAAACATTCCGACTCATGAACCAGCTTACAGTATCGAGACTCAGTGTCACTGTGCAACATCAAAGATCGCCCTCTGTTGTTGACACACTGGAAGGGGCGGGTGCACCAAATACATAAATGACTGCGAGCACGGCACCTTTGCATACAAAATGCACTTCCCCAGCGCTCTGCAGATAAGGGGCGGGGGGTGGTGGTGGCGGGGGTAGAGAAACGGAGTGAAATGATCCCTCCTAAAGGACTTCAAATAACACTTGCGTCGCACGGATTTAATTTGCATTCTGAAGTGCGATAGGAGAAGCCGGGGTGGGGCTGATTTGAGGAAGCGCATTCTCTGAAGTGGCTTGCCCACAAACCTTGCCAAAGAGGACAGTCTGGGGGCCACCTGCCCCGTTCCTTAATCCACAAGTATTTCATTTCTTCTGTCAATAATGTCCTCTCCCTTTGATCTAGCGTTTGTCCCGTGGACACAACATTAAAGGGTCTCCTTGAAGCTCGGGGAAATTCCAAATACCGTTACCTTCTTCTAAGGATTGCAAATGTGCTTAAATATGCCCTTTAATGGGGTGTTTTCCTCAATAAATTAGTTCCCCCCTTAGAGGAATGGATTTTGTGGTTGCCGGTTGGATTGGCATGATTTGCTCAAGTGAAAGGCATTCGGTTTCATTTTTATCAATCTCTGTTGTTCTTTGACTTCAAGTACATGGGGATGAGAGACCTTTTCAGTGTATTAACTCATTATCATCACTTATTATCATCACTGTATGGTTAGAGCCACTTATACAATAAATTGTGACGTCTGGGAATACACAGTTATTATTTTTTTATTTTTGTTTTGTGGGGTTTGGCCAAATAGAATAAGAGGGCAAAATGCAATGACAATACATTGACGACGATATGTGTTCTTAACAACGTGTGGTGTGATGAACGATGATATGCTGTGACTGACAGATATCTTATTGCACTGATACCTTTGATTATGCCTTTCTCCTGAAGAGTCTTCATGGACGGCCGTCTCGTGATGAACTTTTTCAGTCTATTCTTCACGCCGTTCTTGTCCGCGCTGTCCGACATGCTGTAGTTGAGCTTGGAGGACTTGAAAACTTTTCAGGAACACACAGAGAAAGAGACCCGTGGTGAAAACGCCAGAAGTTAAAGGGCAAGCATTTCTTTTTAAAAGGGCTCGGTGGATCACACGTGCCCTTCTATCTCTACAGCCTAAGGCATGGTTGTTCAAACTACAACGTGGAGGTGATTCCCTCGTCTCTCTACCTGACAGCCACTGTTCCCCTTTTCTGTCCTTTTCTCACTCTCTCACTTGTTACATTCACACGGTTATTTATTCATTAGCCATCCTTCCAGGAGTCTTTCCCATGGCTGGTTTTCTATATTATTCATTCCAATTGAACTCTACCGTGTCTAGAGGAATTCCCTGCTGCTTTTTAAAACTCCTGGTCTTGCTTGTCATTCTAATAAAAACGAACACTGCTTTTCCCGACTGAATCAAATGACCTATTTTGTCGACAGTACAGACCACAGTAGCTTTGAAATACAAGAAACATGTCCTAGATATTTTTAATTATAAGATTGCTATTACATAGAGGTGCAAAGAAAATCCTATTGTTGCCCAGTGATTGTATGTAATGTATTAATAACATCCAGTAGGATACAGTGGGATATACAGTGGAAAATCTATGATGCTCTGAAGTTGGGGTAAAATACAGTGTTCTTCATGGGCATAGCCTGAATCAAAGCCATGAAGGTTCAAGCTGTAAAACAGAAAGAAAACTGACTGGATCTTGGCCTTTATGTCTCTGGACCCTAATTAATATAATCATGCAACATCAATACATTCCTCCTGCAGCGTTTAAGGTGACACAACTAATTTGAACCATTGATATGGATTTACATAATTGCTACTTGACATATGGTGACATAATAATAATTAGCATGTTCTTGTGTAGTGTTCCTACAATCATCATTTAAATCAACAGTCACAGCACACAGTTTTTGATATATACAGAAAACTCATGAAAAGTGGCACTCAAAAATGAGGAAAGCTGTTAAGTTACATCCCTTTGATGAGGAACAAAAAATGAACACACATACATTATGCATTGCAAACCTAGGATCAACCATTTCTCTGAGAGATGCACTGAATTGTTTTGGGCAATGAAATACCTACAGGAGAACAGATAAGAGATAATGAACTTTGAATAAACTTTTAACCTCCCTAGACCTTCAAGCGTACATGAACTGGTTTGAGCAAACAACAACAACAACAGTAGAACTAGTTAGTCATTGGAGACAACTTACTGAGAGAGCGTCTGTGCTCAGGTTTGGATTCCTTTGTGCAGGGGGATTCAGGCGCTGGTCTTGGCAGTGACAGGGTCTTGCTAGGCAATCCATGTCTGGGTAGGTACTCTGTGCTGTTTGCCCGTCGTATGCCAGGCTTCCCACCGGCCTGGTCTCTGGCACTGGCAGACTACAAGGAGGAAACAGCCTTTCATATCACAAAGGTCAATGGTTGCCCAACGTATTATCACTCAGTATTAATTGGACCCCCACAGTCAATGAGCAGTAATATTGAGTTATGCTTTCATTTTCAGAAGCATGTCAAAAAATATGAGGAGTTACCGACATTGTTTTTTTGTTCCTGTGCACTGAATAAAAGGAACAGGAAACTGCTTACAATGCTGTCAGCTGTCCTTTTCATTGCATCATGCCATCTACATATGGTTGGGTAATCGTCAGCCTGAAGAAGGAACTCACTTCCAGAGCTGGTGGTTATCTGGACAAGAGAGGTAGAACATATAACAACTCAGTGCATAATGCCATAGGTCGCCCCTGAATGCCATAGGTTTGAATCTGTAAACCACTAAAGCATTTCTATGTACACCACAGGAGTTGGTAAGACTGCGCTCAGTACATTATCAGCAGACCTAGAACTGATCCTCATTCCCTTGGTCTGTTGACAGTCCTATCAGCGATGTGCCTGTAATGTATGTGTGCTCTCTGTGTGTGACAAGAAGCTCACGTTGTTCTGGGTGTGTGTACAACGTGCCAAAAAAAGAGACAAATGCAGACTGTCTTCTTAGAGGAGAAAACATAATTAGCGTGATACTTGTCATCTTAATATCAGGCCTGTTCTGCATCTCTCAAACAGCATTTGGCGCCGTCAAACGGAATGAATGTACTGTTAGTAAAAGTATTTGAGAAACCCTGACATCAAGGTCAACATTGTCATGTGTGGTACAGCAGATATTTTGCTCATGTTTTGTAAGGAAATATAACATCACAGGGTCTCAAGATGTATTTCATACACTTTTGCATAACTTAATATGAAACCTATTTTGTCAATTATCTTTATAAATTTGTTAAAATGTTGACAATTGCTCATCATTCATATACAACAGAGGAAGGTCTTTAGCATATGGAGTGAGGGATTTGTGTAACCTTTTCCCCTTCCGTATATTAATATCTCCTTAATCCACCATGAACAACCCGACCAGACTGTAATTATTTTTGTCACACGAAACCTTTTAACAAATTCTGAGGAGGAAATTTCATATTTTATCAACTACCATGCTTACAGTCACTCACTGCCTTAGGGAGTTGCATCCCACATATTCCTGTCCCGATATTCCACCAATCGCGGTTACCCTACATAGACCTTCAAAGTTTGGGACTATTTTGAAGATGACTTTTCTAACTTCATTACAAAGCGTCAGGAACAGTAACAGTGAGAAGAATCCTTTTGTGATGCCAGATAAAAACAGGGAATGGTTACGGGCGCAATCCTTGTCAGAGTGAATTTGCCATCCCTCTCTTCTTGGGTTACAAGCATCTGAACAAGCGTGTTTGCTCTGGATTTTTGCTTCCATCCTGGAGGCTGCCCCAGGACGTGTCAGTAATAGGCTGGGCAATCACGCTGCATTGTGGGGGGACAGGTTACTGAGAGGCTCACTGGTGAATCTGAAAATTCCATCAAAACACCCATGAACCTTAGGCTCTGAGGGTTTATTTCCTGTTGTCCAAAATCTAGTATTCGCAATCTGGCAAAAAAAAAACATACAACAACGCATTCATTAATCTGGGTTACAAACTAAATGAATGATGCCATGCACTGCACTGCATATCTAAAAACGAACAACACTTGTTTTTGTGTTGATTGTGTTCTACTGTTGATTATTGTGATCATAATAGGCCTGGATAGGCTATTTCATAACCTCAGTCTGATTTATCGGTATGCATTTGTTATTGGTTACAGTCTGTTCCTCTTATAAATGTTAGATGGTGGACACACTGAGCTCTTTCACCACGGGGAAATGAGATAGCTACCTTCAACTGGGATGACTGGATGCATTTAGGTTTTGTAAACATAAGTGTCAAATCACTGCCTCTCCCTTTGAAACCATGTGAGACGCTAGTGCACAGTAGAATGTGTTGTTGAAGGATTGTTTATGAACAAAATACATGCATATTATATCATCTTCACTTAGGGTTTGATTACTCAACTGAAATAGTTATAAGGCAGTGGCTCTCTTGAGTTTGATAAAAATGTAGGCATATACGCTACAACATTGTGGTTTAGGAGTTTAGCCTCTGCTACCAGTACAAATATACATAGAGATATACAAATATACTATACATACAGTACTGTTGATACCCTACCCATACAACACTTGATACCCTACCAACCAGTAAGAATTCCATCTCTGACAGACCTGTTAGTTTGTCTTTAAGAAGCCCTCCTGTTCTCCACTCATTACCTGTATTAACTGCACCTGTTTGAACACTGTAGAAAAGACAACTGTCCACACACTAAATCAAACAGACTCCAACCTCTCCACAATGGCCAAGACCAGAGAGCTGTGAAAGGACATCAGGGATAAAATTGTAGACCTGCACAAGGCTGGGATGGGCTACAGGACAATAGGCAAGCAGCCAAGTGAGAAGGCAACAACTGTTGGCGCAATGATTTTCAAGATGATGGTCAATCACCCTCGGTCTAGGGCTCCATGCAAGATCTCACCTCGTAGGGCATCAATGATTATGAGGAAGGTGAGGGATCAGCCCAGAACTACATGGCAGGACCTGGTCAATGACCTGAAGAGAGCTGGGACCACAGTCTCAAAGAAAACCATTAGTAACACACTACGGCATCATGGATTAAAATCCTGCAGTGCACGCAAGGTCCCCCTGCTCAAGCCAGCGCATATCCAGGCCCATCTGAAGTTTGCCAATGACTATCTGGATGATCCAGAGGAGGAATAGGAGAAGGTCATGTGGTCTGATGAGACCAAAATATAGCTTTTTGGTCTAAACTCCACTCGCCGTGTTTGGAGGAAGAAGAAAAATGAGTACAACCCTTAGAACACCATCCCAACCGTGAAGCATGGAGGTGGAAACATCATTCTTTGGGGATGCTTTTCTGCAAAGGGGACAGGACGACTGCACCGCATTGAGGATGGATGGGGCCATGTATCGCGAGATCTTGGCCAACAACCTCCTTCCCTCAGTATGAGCATTGAAGATGGGTCGTGGCTGGGTCTTCCAGCATGACAATGACCCGAAACACTCAGCCAGGGCAATTAAGGAGTGGCTCGGTCAGAAGCATCTAAAGGTCCTGGACTGGCCTAGCCAGTCTCCAGACCTGAACCCAATAGGAAATCTTTGAAGGGAGCTGAAAGTCCAGCGACAGCCCCGAAACCTGAAGGATTGGAGAAGGTTTTTATGGAGGAGTGGACCTAAATCCCTGCTGCAGTGTGTGCAAACCTTGTCAAGAACTACAGGAAACGTATGATCTCTGTAACTGCAAACAAAGGTTTCTGTACCAAATATAATGTTTTGCTTTTCTGATGTATCAAATACTTATGTCATGCAATAAAATGCAAATTCATTACTTAAAAATCATACAATGTGATTTTCTGGATTTTTGTTTTAGATTCCACCTCCCACAGTTGATGTGTACCTATGATAAAAATTACAGACCTCTACATGCTTTGTAAGGGGAATTGGTTCAGCCCTCTAGAGTCTACAAGGAGAATAGCAGAAACAATGTATTTATGACTAGATAGTCTCAGCAACTAACTAGACAAGAACTACTTGGTAATCTAGCTAATGTTACATGACATGTGTTTTTGGAGGGGAATAATGGACGCCACATCTTAAAAGAGGGGGACCATCTGGCTTTTGGTGCACAAGGCTTGGGTGACTTGCACATCTGTGAAGACACCAATAATACTAAACAATATATACAGGTTTTGCAGAAACATACGCTGTCATCCGTACGTCTTTTTCAGGGAAGGCCTTGACAATGGCAAATCACATTCTGCACGTTTTAGAACAGCATGGCTCCTCAGTAAAAGAGTCTGCGTGCTAAACTGGCCTTCCTGCAGTCTAGACCTGTCACCCATTAAAAAACATTTGGCGAACCAGAGTATTGTTCAATGGTGAAGAGATGCAACACATTTGTAAACACGCCCTTGTCCCAACTTTTTTGAATTGTGTTGCTGGCATTAAATTCAAAATGGGCATGTATGTTTGCAAAAGCAATAACATTTCTCTGCTTCAACATTTCACATGTTGTCTTTTTACCATTTCCAATTATAGATATGGATTCGAGTTTTTCACCTCATTGCAATTCTGTTTTGATTATCATTTTAGGCAGTGTCCATCTTTTTTTAAAACTGGGTTGTAGTTGATTTTACAGTATGATTTGATATAAAGAATGCGTAAAAGCCACAGTAACTTTACACAATAGCCTTTGGTGGAACATTCCTCTTAATGTGCATGCATCGCATCTTAAAATCTTAGGCCTGAAAGCCTTAAAAACGAAGCTTAAATCAGTGACTGTTTATTAACTAGTTCTTGCTAAATCTATTTCTTGAAAGTGTATCAGTGTCCATGTCATGGTGACGCTAACCTACAAGACTCCCCATATTGGGGTTTACGACCCAGGAATTAAGAACCAGTAGTCTGTGGGATCCTCATGCTTAAATTACACCTAATCATAACATCATTTTTATACATGTCATCCTAGAAACAGGACCCTTTTATTGAAATGTCTAGCTTACCCCAAATTCTCTCTGACTTCCTGATAAGGCTGACTCTTCCCACCGAAGTTTAATCAGACAGGGAAAGCAAACTGCTTAAAAAATATATCAAACATCTTTTTTTGGGAAGCTGCACGGTCAAAGATGCATTAAAGATTATTTGAAGCAGCACGAAGACATGACAGCGGATGCTCTGTGTCTATTCATTCTGCTAATGAAAAATGGAGATAAGCTCCTTCAACTAAATATGGCACCATCCAGCCTCCATGTTCACATGTCAGCTGTCCTAATCTGAGCTAGCACAAAGGTACAGTGTCTAGGTCACCGCCCCTCTTGTCATCAGGCTCATATTGAGCTGTAAGTTCGTTTAGACGGGAAACAAAATCTTTAATACACACTGATATTAATCCGGATGTGCACTGGCCTCTTGAACTACAAGTTGGTGATCATAATTAGCATGGTCATTTTATTCTCAGACAAATATTTGCTTAAGATGCTAATTTACATGAAAGCAGAAAAATCCCCCAAAGGCCCCTTATAACAAGGCGCTAGCTAGTCTAAATGAAACAGTATAGACAAACATGCTAAAGAGACCCTCGCATCCAGGTATCCACAGTCAAATAACCTATAAGCAAACATGACAATTCATGAAGAACAAGGTCTGGCAAATATACAGTATATTGTACACTGCTCAAACAAATTAAGGGAACACATTAATCACACATCAGGTCTCAATGAAAGAAAAATCTAAGATCAAAATCTTTACTGTACAATGTCAAATTTGTTGAAAATAAAATTATGTAACAGTCAATGAAAACTAAAATGCACTACCGGTTGAGAGCTGGATTGAAATTGACACCAAACATCAATGTAAACAATTGAAGTCACAGGCTGTTGCCTGTATGCACTTCCGACAACGTCTGGGAATGCACCTAATGTTGTCCTGGGGGATCTTCTCCCAGACCTGGATCAGGGCATCAGAGAGCTCCTGGACAGTCTGTGGCACTACTTGGAAGTGTTGGATGCACGATACATAACGTCCCAGAGGTTTTCAAGTGTGATCATGCTCTGATTTGTGAAGAATACAGTGCACAAAACGCGGATCAGCCTATTCTGGTGCTGGGCTGTGAGGACAGGTACCGCTTCTTGCTACCAGTAGTAACAAGAACACTTGCAATACACGAAACTAGAGGAAGATCAGTAAGGGAGGATAAGCAATTGTCTGTGGCCACCACCTGCAAAGACATTATTTTTTTCAGGGTTTTCTGGCTGTTGCTTCTCTGGTACATTTGTCGTCACTTTTATTTGCACCAAAACAGGTGACATTGATCCAAAAAACGCTTCCTAACTGGACAGATTGATATCCCTGAAGTTTAATGGACTTAATGTTAAACTGTGATGAATGTGTTCCCTCAATTTTCTGAGCAGGGTATATACAACATTGGTAATTTTACAGTTTAATTGCACAGTTTATACCTATTGAATAACTGTAAGGGTTTGTGTGCACCGAGCGTAACGGTGGATCCAATTGCGCGACTCGTGACCACCACTCTCAGAGGCGATGCAATGTATGTCCGTTGTGGGTGACGAGTTGTGAAGGTGTGTGCTTGCAGCACCAAACAGTGCATTAATGTCCAGGGAGTATAGGCAGGAACGATATTTCTTCCGAACGGTGTGACAAGGAAGTATAGCGTGAAGGCTACAGGCTGCAATGTAACGCAGGAAGTCAATGAACAATAATACGTCGTTTGGAAAAACTAACATAGTACTGTGTTTGTACTGACACAGGGGAATGGGAACAGGGAACCTATGTAGGAACCGTGATTGACTGATGAGGGACAGGTGCGGGCCGTTGAGTGAG